>OZ014488.1:9899158-10052298 GCA_963965965.1 Trididemnum nubilum | reverse complement strand
TGACAAGTGTCAGATGAAAACCTTGGAAGATATGAACATTTTAATCAAGGCAAGTCTCAAGTTTTGTACCATTAACCAACGCTTGAAAAGAGTTGCAGGTAGAAACTTAATTCAAATTTTGTACGATCGTGCACGGTTGCTCTTTTCAAGGTAGATAAAAATCTGGTTCTGTTTAAGTTTTTGTCTAAATAAAAACTATTCCAATGCTAACCAACAAACCTGCGTTTCCGCTGTATCCGCTCACATCCAAAGAGTAGTTACTGCTGCTCTCTCCAATTGAAAATGACCTTTAAAAAGGAGTTGATTATTTAATTCATTTTTTAAATTGTTATAACATGCAAGAATTACAATTTAAAACTTTCTATAGGCCTAAAGGCTGTGGTACTCACACTTATGGAATCATCAAGGGCAATGGTTCTTAACCTTGTTTAGTATTAGAGCCAAATTTGAACCTCAAAGTTCAAAAAGCCGCATGCAAACAACGCACGTTAAAAGGAGAAAACCAAATACTAAAATCAGTCTCAAAGTTCATAAAACGTCATAACAACGACTGATAATGGACAGTTAATATTGGTGAGGGGCACAATACCAAAATTTATGGTAATTTTTAATTTCAAGAAATCAAGCACATGGCTATTAACAAAGTTAGTCTGACAAATGAAATTATGGGTTACAAAAATCAAGCTCTTCAATTGCATGCAATCCAATACATTCTGCATTCCCTCCACCAACCAAGCATGCAACCAGAATGTTTCAAAAGGTGGGTTTGCTTAAACCCAAAGATAAAATTTGCACGCATCTCAAACAGTGTCGTCGCTCTTGGAAGCCCTGCCCCCCGTAACAACTGGTTGTGCCCCCCTATTTTGGTTTACTCAAATTACTGTTTTTGGAGCATCACGTTACTGCAAGACAACAACAATGCAGGTAAAAGAAGTAATTACGTTCAAACATAATTCTCCTTTGAAGTTTTCTCGATTCTTTGCGAAATTGCCGGCAACCAACTGAGGTACATAAATCTGACCTAATAATCTGTCTTATTGGTATCCTTTACGGATGTGTCGCGGAAGAGAAAAAGTAAGCCTGCAGAATCGTTAGCGGTACTTCGTTAGTGATCACGACATGCAACAATACGTGAAACCATTTTTTTCAAAGACCAGCTGTTTTGATTTTTAAAGTACACTCAAGATTTTGAGGTCGCGGTCCAATGTGCAACTAAGGAGAAGAGGCTTAAGCTCCCTAAGCCAAGTCACTCAGAACTTAAGGTGCGTTTAGACTGGACGCGAAGCAACGTGAAGCGAAGGTTGGCGACCTTCGCCAACCTTCGCGAGTGGTCGCTTACGTCACTCTCGAAGGTTGCCAACCTTCGCGAGTGGTTGCTAATCTTTGCGACTGGTCGCTTCATAGGTTAATTTTAATAACTAACTTTTAAAATGTATTCAATGAGCAGAAAGTGTTGTGTACTTTATTATTGAAGCGCTATTATAGTAATCACAGGTTCTGTTTCGTCATAGCCCGCTGGAATTAAAACGAAGATTGAGTTTGTATTATGCTGTCACGCAATAACCGTGAAGAAGAATCTAGACTAATAGCAACAAAACAATCTTGAGAAAAAAGTTTGTGAAGTATAAAAGAAAAACGAAGTACAGCAGATCGAATTTGGAAATGAAAAGACAAGTCATTTCTTCAAAAACGTAGTAGTACTAAGCCTATTTACTACCTATCAATGCTTTGTTCAGATCCTTCCACTGAAACCTTGCCATAATCCGTTTTGACGATGACAGTTCTGGGTTTTAATGCAGAAACCCAAAAAGCTGGAAGCAGATGTCAAAAGTTCTTTTTAGGTGTTTACTCAGTTAACAAATCCTTAAACGCTTTCACCATCCATGTCTCATTATGGTCCTGGTAGATCTGTTTTGTAGAGTGTAGACCAATAGGCTAGTCTACAGGTACATTTAAAGCGTAAACTACGTTGTTTTTTTTTATGTGATTTTTCTTTTTCGGGCTAGCATGTTATGATACCTGTGGTAAGCTTAAACAGTAGTTTGTATTTGTTATTTAGTGCTGTTTATGAAGACTCCCAATGTTAATGCTATGAGTGAATCTGAAAGCTGGATTTGTCATCAGTTATGTAGTGGATTTTTTGCTTATTGTGCAATGGATTGCTGCGTTGATTTGCTGAAAAAAGCAAAAAAAACATTGCAGTTTTTGCATGATTTGACACTATCATTGAAGGACGAGATTTTAGCACAGTAATACCAGCAGTTGCTTTGAGGAAAAGTTAGCTACTAAAACTAGGTTTGGTTTTTTATTTGCTAGCGGAGCACTTATCGATGCTTAGTGCGAAGCTTTCGAGAGCATTTAATCAGTTTGCATTTTCTTGCGGTACCAGTACGTTGCGACGGTCGCGTTTACCTCAAAGGGCTTTGCTCCAAACCATTGTTTGTAAGATACAGACAAATTTATAGCTGTAAGGTCAAGCCCCCTCCTCTTAGCAAGTTTTTGGTTATGCCCCTGATAAAAAAAACATCTAGATTTTTTATGAGAAAATTGTTGCTCAAGCATCTAAATAAAAGTGTTGTTAGTTCTCACATTTTCATTCAACTGACGCTTTCTTCCCCAGTCCAATTATTGTTATTATAAATGCTGTATCAAGTTTTTTGTTTAGTGGAGACTGATGAGAATGAAACAATATTAATGGACTTGCTTGGCAGTTACTTCTCTACCAATAACAGCAACCTCAGCAAAAAACAGAACTCACTTTCTACTGGTTAGATGTGTATTGGCTTTCTAGTTCATCTGATTACACTGACAGTAATTGTAATGATTGAACTTCAGACTTAAAATTGTGTACTTTGTCACTTTATTCACCATGTAAAGCAGTTAAAATTTTAAAGAGACAGTAAAAATGTTTTGAAATTCACAAACAACTAAATTCAGATATTACACAAAAGACACAGTAAATGAATATTTAACACACTTGACACTTCTATTTTCATCACATAGGACTGGAGTGAAAAATCACTACCAGACTACATTATTCATGATTATAAAACTTGGGGTAGTCCAAAACCATTGCTTCCAGTTCATCTTGATCACGGTTACAAACCTTCAGAAACATGAAGACTTTTAAAGAAGACATTCAGAAGAAAAAATTCCATGTTTGTAGCTATTCAAAGAAGTGATAACTAATTGGCCAATCCAAAAGTTCATAGAATTTTTTTGTATCTATCTCGCTCTTGTATGTAGCTTGAAACCACTTCTAAATACAGTTTTATTCATTAAGTTGGCTTGGCCAAGTAGACAACGAAAAAACTTTTGCGAATTTTTCAGTATTCAAGCAATTGTTCAATTGTGGTTATGTTTAAAACAACAAACTAACAAACAATGGGTGAAAACACTATCAACACATTCAAAACTAGCCTGTTGTTGGGTTATTTTATATTCTGAAAAAACAACAACACCATGTTAGATTAAGACAAAAAAGCAAAAGCTGCTCAGCCAAAAAAACCACTAGACTGATACAAAAGCTTCTGCTATGCTGCACAGCATAAAAACTTTTGTTTTGAAAGCTAAATGCTGTGGGACTAGGCCTACTGCTTTGGTGAATTCATTATAATGAGCTCTGAGATCAAGCATAGCTACAGCATGAAAAATCACTCTAGAACTTACAGCTTTAGCTGTCTATATCCATATTAACTTGGCTAGCCTAGTTCTATCCCGAATCTAACTTGCCAACAACATACCGGGACTCTTTGGACTGATAAATAGGCGCTAAACCATATAAATATACTATTTACATGATTTTCTAGCAAACTGCGATCTAAAAAATTCGATCAGTGATTTAGTAGGTTATCTTAGTACAGCCTGCAAGCAAACGATGTTGCGCAACTGCTTGCAAAGGTTGTGACCAGTTGCAACCTTTCGCGAGCTGTCAATGATGTCAAATTTTGGTTGCTTCGCGTTGCTTCGCGTTGCTTCGCGTTGCTTCGCGTCCAGTCTAAACGCACCTTTAACCTCTAAATACGAGGGTTTAAACGTATTTTAAAATTGATTTGAAATAACAGGAGCTAAAGAAGCTCAGAAATTTAATTCCTGTTTGAAATAACTTCTGAATTTTAGCAATTTAGTGATTCGTATGACTTTAAAACGTGCAAAGGGCGATTAAAAGACGTAAAAATTGCTTCCTTTTTGCTGCAAAATCACAAAAAATCGCCCAGCGGCTGGGAGCTCCACCCTAGTCCCCCGTCCACAGTCACTATATATTACATGATTATGCCCCCATTTGTGACACGCTTGAGTTTTATCAGTTTGTTTAAAACGGAGCCTAAATCAGACAATTTCTGTGCAAAAAATTTACTAGGAATGGCTGCTGTTCAGATCAGCAATCATTTCATCAGCTGCAGAAAATTGTGGGCGGAAACGGTTTAGAATGGCGGGCGATAGTGAGAAAAAAACACCTTGGTAGAACCAAGAGGTTAAAGAAGCTATTCGAGCAAAGCAAGATGCGTTCAAGGCCTGGGTACAGGACAGATCATCATCTGATTTGCAATCCCGGTACACTGAGGCGCAAAAAGAGGCAACTTTGGCAGTAAAGAAATCCAAGGAGAAGTCATGGGAAGAGTTTGGTCGTCGGTAGGATTCCAACTATTTTTCGGCAAACAAAGTATTTTGGCAGACCAACCGCCGTTTACGTGGCAAAAGATCGAGTATCACGTACTCCATCAAGGATTCTGACAGTAACATTCTAACAGATGAGAATGAAATCCTTTCACGATGGAGAGAATACTTTGAAGATCTTTTGAATCCTGGAAAGGCATCGACTCGTGACACACACGAAGTTACACATCTAGGGTAGAACGAAGTTTTCACTGCAGCAGAAGTGGCAACGGCAATTAAAGGGATAAAATCTGGAAAAGCTGCTGGTGAAGATGAAATCAGACCCGAGATGTTGAAAGCGCTGACTGGAGAAGGAATTCTCTGGTTAACGCAAGTGTGTCCAGTTGCGTGGAAGTTTGGCAAAACTCCCAGAGATTGGCAAACAGATGTGATTATTTCGATATTCAAGAAAAGAGATCGCAAGCAATGTACAAACTACAGAGGGATATCACTCCTTAGTTTGCCAGGGAAAGTATATACCAAATGCTGTGAAAGGAAATGCCGAGAAATATAGCGGAATCAAAACTGGAAGATGGTCAGTGCGGTTTTCGTCCGGGTCGCAGCACAATGGACCAAATCTTCAATCTGAAGCAAATCTTTGTGAAATCCTGGGAGTATGGCAAAGATCTCTTTGCATGCTTTGTCGTCGCGATCGTTGATAGTTGGCTAGAGTACAACCTTTAATCTCTAGAATTGCCCACGTCGGCTGAAACTAGAGGACGACTGAGATGCTACTTGACGAATCGAAAAATGGCAGTTGACAGTTCCTTAACTTCTTGAATCTCAGAAAGCAGCACACCAATCTTAAGTTAAAAACTTCTATTTAAGATTGAAAACACAAAACCACTATCACTGAGCAAAATTGCTCCACTAACACTTTTTGCGATTGACCAGATTCAGATCGAAAAAAGACTTAACCGCGACCGACCGGGTTCACGTTGCACCTTATACACTCTCGCAATCGCCCAATTCAGATTGCCAAACTATATGACTACACAAGCCAACCACAGATACACACACTGGGCAAAACTGCCAATGAAACTAATACCTAAAATCACCCACTCTTAGAATATTAGAATAATGAACGACCCACCTATTTATACTCTGACAAAAGCTATCGAATATCCCAGAAAAATTCTTGATGCTTCACAATAGAAAAATACACACGCTTACGATAACAAATTTCGACCTTATAATGACATCACAACTTCAAGTCTAAATATAGCAATTAAGAGTCGTAAACAACCCAAACATCGATAACTGCAGAAAATAGAGGAATGTACTAGAAAGAAAAAAAAAATGTACTAGAAAGAATGTACTAAAAAGAAAAAATCTAGAATATCTCGAATATTCTAAATCACACAAAGCGGCAAAAGTAGTAAATCAGTCACGTACACGTTAAATACAGCAAATAATCATATCTCAAGCATTCAAAATTATTATTTCGTGACATTTGTCGATCTTGAAAAAGCATATAACCGAGTTCCTCGGGATAAACTTTGGAAGGTATTGCAGGAATGGTCAATTGTTAATTGTTACGCGCTATTAAGTCATTCTACTGCAGACCGTTGTTTTGTGTTCGGGGAAATGGCAAGCAATCAAAGCCGTTCCATGTGGGCGTTGGACTCCGGCAAGGGTGCGTTTTGTCACCTCTCCTTTTCATTGTTTACATGAATTGGATCGACAAATGCAGTCAAGCTGATGAGTGTGCCACAATTGGAAAGTGCAAAATTAGTCGTCTGCTATTCGCTGATTATTTGGTTCTGCTATCCTCCACAGAATCTGGCCTCCAGGGCGCATTAAATAGCTTTGCAGATGCATGCAACACCGCCGAAATGAAAATAAGCACGGCCAAAACTTAGGTACAGCATCAAACGCTAGCTATCGAACGATTGAGACAGTTTTTGTACTTTTTTAAAAGTCTTCTTCTTTCTTCATTGCCCGCTTTTCCGTGAGGGTTGCGGGAACAGCAGCTCGAGATTAAGCCGCCACACCTCACGGTCTTCCATCACCTCCATCATTTCGCTTGGGCGAAGTCCCAAGCGATTCCATCCAAGATCCTCAATGTAATCGGTCCATCTAGTTCTAGGTCGTCCAACTGGTCTTCTCCCATTTGCTTTGGCAAGTAAAGCTTGTTTGGGGAGTCTTTCCTGAGGCATTTTGCTTACGTAGCCAAACCATCTAAGCTGAGATCTTTCCATTCGGAGAAGTAACGGCTCGATGTTAAGAGATTTTCGAATCTCAGAGCTATACGTACCTAGTTAAACAGTGCAACTCCTTCGATTCCTCGTAAAAACCTCATTTCGGACGCTTGCACTTGTGATCGCATTATTTCTGTCATTACTCAAGATTCACGACCATAAGTGAGAATGGGGACAAAAACTGCTTTGAAAATTGAGAGCTTTGCCTTTTTCGACAATTCTCGTTTCATGACAACCGAGTAGTGCAAAGCTCGCATTACTGCACTAGCCTTGCCTATTCGGGTATCGAATTCTTCGTCTTGCCTTCCGTCACTCGTAAATGCAACCCCAAGATACTTAAACTTTTCTATCTGCTTCAAAGTTACATCAGCAGGGCTGGCATGAATTGCAAAACTGATCAGTGATCACCTATGATATTGCCTGATATAAAAGCAATGCCGACCACTTAAGGAGCCAACAATTGAAAAAAAATTAACCTGAACATTGTAAACAACTTGACAAAGGACCTAAAAGACCAACCAAAGACAAAAATAAAAATGAAGGAAGGCCCCAACCGGATAAATTTACAAAGCACATCATCAGCACATTACCGCTAGGATAATGTCTATATATACAGGTCATGGCCAGTTGATTGGGGGACCTATAGGCAGAGGCGGACATTTGGGCCGCAAGCTTGCGGTGCAACTATTTTACTTGGCGATAGCACTTGAGCTGCAATTAATTTAAAACGGTTACGTTGACGCTTGCGCCGCAAGTATTATTGCAATTTTGAGTGCAATCGCGCAAGTGCATTTTAAACAGATTAGGAATGATCGTTGTTCAATCAAAAGTGATTAAAGTTAAGAAAAAACATTTACGAGGTACACAGGCGTAGCCAGGATTTTTGCTTGGATGGGAGGGCCAAACCGCATATCACACGCAATGACGTTATCAAAATTTTTCGAAATGAGAGACAATTTTTAATGAGAAAAGATTAATTGTAAAATGGAGGATCAGAAGCCGTGGCCTAGGTTGGCATGTAATCAGAATTTTGCTAAAGAAAAAGGACTTAAACCAAAAGTTGAACATTTTTTTCAAAATTGTCCAAGTTGGGAGACGTGGTGAGCAAATTTCTTTAACCCAAACGTATCACAGACTGGGGTCGGCCGCTACACAGTTGTAAACGGGCCGACTACTTCAGGCTCGACCCGCCCCGAACCCGAAAATATAAGCCCGAAGCCGGCCCGAACCTAAAAACTAATTTGAAGCTTAAATCATGTCCGAAAAAAACCGAAAGTTAAGTTTGTTCTGAAAAAATTTAGCTATGTTGCCCGAAAGTTTTGATTGTATTTTTGTGGAACTAAGACAAAAAGTACATCTCAGGTTCGAATTAAGCTCGAAATTTTTGTCAACTTTAGGCCCGAACCGGAACCGAAAAGCCCGGCCGACTTACAACTCTGGGCCGCTGGGAAATTTTCTATAATTTTTTGGAAAAAAATAGTTATTTTAATACCATTAAGAACATACTTTGCACGTTGTTAAAGCCAATTAAAATAACTAAATTTTTAAGATTCGAAAGTCTACAGAAAAAAATCAAACTGTTTTGTTTTTCTTTTACTCACAGAACAAGTCCAAAACTCGTTCAAAATCTGGAATTTGGAGGTTAAATTTTGTGAGTGACTAGGCCCAGGCGGAAGAAGCAAGATACATTGTTTCCAGCAATATTTGTAGCAGTAAATAATCACTGGAGTATTTGCTTTGGAAATTTTTGTTTTGTCAGAAAAATAACCCGGTTTTGTAGTACATGCTTGACTAAGGGGCCCAGGCCTCCTCAACTCAAATTCAATAATTTGGTCAATAAGCATTTTCCCTGTTAATTTTTATTTTGTTAAAAGTTTTTTGTCGCGTAAAAACTGGCGAGGTAGATTATGATTTGAAATTGGTGCAGTAGATGGTTACTAAGTTGCCATGTTATTGTATTAAGTTCACAAAATGATTAAATGAAGGCCTAAGGTTGCAACTTTTAGAACAAAAAACCTTGAATTTCTACCGGGTTATACATTTAAATTGAATGGCAAAAATTTGATTCGAAGGAGCCTAGGCCACCTGGTCGTCAGTATTAATATTAGTCTGTTGTATTCGTATACTGTTGTATGCGCGAAATTGCTAAAATAAACAGAAAAAAAATTAAGGCTTTGTTATTATTTTTATGATTGGTGGCATTTCAATTAGGAGGGAGGCAGGCTTTTTGCCTCTCCCTCTCGGCTACGCCTATGACGAGGTAGTAGGTTCATAAAAACCTCATTCTTGGGATATTCCATTCGTCTATTGCGTGCAAAACTTTATTGGATTTACAGGAGGGGTCGCTGAAATTCTTCTTTCGCTGAAATGTTTCTCTCTAAAATATTTTTGCCGATTATTCAAAAAAAAAATCCAATTGAGTAATTTAAAGAATGGCTGTAAAATCAAATTTTAAACAGAAAAATTATTTTTTTAATTGTCTTTTCAGCAATACGCTACTCGTTTCTATAAAATCTTATACTTGCTTTGGGCATTAAACGCGCTACTCGCTACAGTCCGACTTTTTTGCCGTAATTAAAAACAAGAAACTTCAAAAACTATTAATTACAACTGTTTTGCTAGTCCGGGACAACTTGAAAAATATTGCAAACAAGAGTGACAGCATTCGTATAGCCACAGTATACTGTGGTATAGCTCTTATAAATAAATCTTGGTTGGATCAATTATTTGAAGCAACATGACAAGACAATTTTTTAGCGTGCTCCATTCGTCAGAGAGTGATGCTAGTTGCTGCAGAAGCACAAAATATGTATCTAATCTTGTAAAACAGGGCTGCCCAACCCGTGGCCCTCGACGAAGCTGTTTTGTGTGGCCAGCAAGGTCTTTTTGCGAGGTTAAAATCCTCATGGAAAGGCTTACCAGTTTGTAGCAAATAAAAATCAGAGCGGTCTAAACCAATGTCTTCTTCTGTTTGGTTTTTCCAAAATCAGTTCGGATTTGCGGCAAAGAGCTTTTTTTTAGGTTTTCACATAAAACTTGCAATTAATTGGAATTTAACCTCGGTAAAAATGCATGAAGCCCCCAATAACTTTTTCCCACAAATGTGGCCGGTACCAATAAAAAGATTGGGCAGGCTTGTTGTAAAGGATTTCCTTGACAAGCCATTAGAAAAAAACAGTGACTCCAAACTCCGAAGTCATTCGCTTACCACCACATGATGACTGTATTAATGGAATTTTTTAACATCCCGGTTTGTTTCTTTAAGTGCGGGTGTTGAGAGTATTTTTTTGTGAGGTATAAAGACGTTTTTTGCCTAAAGAGGTTAAGCGATGCACATTTTTAAATCCTAGTGTTTTCTTAAAAGAAATCAATAATCTTTTGTTTACTAATTTGGTAGCGTACATAATTTGTTTTGAATATTGATTTTGTACTGTAGCCTAGCGCAGTTTGATCAGAGGGTCAATTAGAATTATACTTTTCAAAACGTCACACTTGCGGTTGCGCTTGCAGCGCAATAATTTTGGGGGGCTTGCGTAAACGCTTGCGGCGCAAAATTTTCAGGGTAGTTGCGCGTGCGCTAGCGTTGCAACTTTTATGACTTGCGCTGCCCACCTCTGCCTTTTGGTTAATTGTGTTGGATTGCATGTTATTGAGGAGCTAAATTTCAGCCACTCTTTTCATTTCAGATAATAGTAACATATATTCCCATAGCAACACACAGTAAATGCTTTAGCCTCTCATTTGAAAAAAATGTTGGTGAATTGGAAGAAATTTGTTGCAATAGTACAGTAGCATTGATTTTACTTTCAAAAATGATTCAAATTTCAAACTTTTGATAAAAATTTGAAATTGTGATAATGATTTGAATTTTGAAAACCAGTTGTGCGAAATTATTTGGAGCAGAGAATGATTATTTTTGAAAAAGATTATCAGAGCTTCATGAAGGACAAGTAAAATCCGCATGCGGTTCTAAAAGCCGCGATTGAGAATCACGGATCAAGGGAGTCCAATTTAGTTGAATAAATTACTTATAATGATCCCGAATAAGGATAAAACAATCTGTAGGGCTTTCAATTTTTAACGTTTAGTTCTTACATGTGACAAATAGGCTACTGTGTTATAATAAAAAATCCAGCTGCTGCTATCAAATATTTGTTTGAATCGGTTGAATTCAAACTTGACCGGATGATTTGTAAAGCTAACCATATTTAATCTAAGAACAAAAACGACTGCCAAAATAGATTTAAGTATATAGCTTTATACGGCAATTGTTTTTGTTCGTAGATTCAGGTTATACTCCTATGTGTACTGGCTTTTAATTTGATTTGTTAAAATTTGATTTGCTTATTATTTTGAGCTTATTTTACCGAGCTATTTGACCCACGCATTTCACATGTGGGTGAAGGCAACAAAAATGTTCACCAAACCAATAACTCCAAACCGTAGGTCATGGAAACATCAAACTTGACTTGTGCGTTGGTGTTTACCAATTTTTTTTTCAGAAAAACTAGTTTTATGTTAAGGGCATCATCATAGTGACATCGTGTGACGTTACAAACGGTCGAAATTTTGTTCACAAATGCTTTAAATCTAAATCACAAATGCTTTAAATGGCTTGATTAGGTATCAAGCTTCTAAATATTGGGGACTTTTTGTCCTAAGTGTAAAATAAAGTTTTAAATAATCATGTTGATTTCCTTAAAATGGGCGTTTTCAACACTCCAATTCAGCATAATTGTTTCTCCCAGTTTAGCAATTTGTTTTCAACTAACTCTGATACTTGTTTTTAATTTAAAAAACAAGCCAATTTAATAAGCAAACAACAACAGCAACCACTTACGAGTATTCAGCATAAGCAGTGTTGCCTTCCCAGTCTTCCAAATCAACTCGTAGTCGATAAGATTCCAAACTTGTGATTTCATGTAGCGCTTGCAAACCTAAAATAGAAAAATGATTAAAGTTTTAAGGTAAAGAATAAGGATTTGGGGTTCACAATTGACCATTTTCTGGTGTTTCAAACTCCAGCGGTGTAGTCATTAATATATTTGAACACGCAGCCTGCAATAAGTGATAAAATTTCCTCCACGTCTTGCACTGAAAATCCTTTGCAGAATTTTTGTTTTGGACAGCACAAGCAATTTTTTTGCTACTAGATGGTGAAACGACACAACTTTGAAACGATTAGGAGTGGAAACTAGAAAATTTAGATTTCGCTTTAGTATTGCATTTTACACAACTAGTAATTCAAAACCTGCGGCAATTGGTAACGTAATTTGGACTTTCATACCAAAAAGATATTGAAAATCCCCTTTGTGGTTCAAACGGCTTCAGCTAATTAATTACAAAAAAAAACCCATATATTTCGAGCGCCTAAAAATGTAGTTTCAGCTCCCACATTCGCAACTTTAGAGTCTTAACATAACTTTTGTTTTTTTTAGGGGAGGACTTTTCTTTAATTTTTCATTTTCAAATTAATTTTTTCTAGGTAAAATTAGCGATTTTTCTGTTGCAGTAAAAAGTGGAATTGCCCTTACTTTGAAACAATAATTGAACCAATAGACTTAAAATTCGCATGATAGAGTTATTAGATCTCTTATGAAAATGTGGCCTTTCATTTTTGTTGCTTGTAATACGGCCCAAAAATCAATTTTTTATTTCTAAAAAAATTTTGAGGTTGTTAAGAAGGGCAATGAGCGCCAATTTTGACTCTTTATTGGCGTGCCAAACAAAATTATGTTTTTTCTATTAGTTTTTAGGCTACAGAATTCTTCGATTGCTACATTGGAAAATATTTGCATTTCTCTTTTCCGCTATTTGCAGCAATTCAGGCCCGGCGCCACGGGGGGGCATTCCGGGGCCGTGCCCCCCCAAATCACTGCTCGTGCCCCCAAACGAGAATTGTGCCCCCCCAACCGAAGATCGTGCCCCGAAGAAATTAACAAGCTCGGTGCTATTGGAGTGCAATTCGAGGCCTGAGACTCCCAAAATACTGGTTATCACTCCAGAATTCGTGGGCAAAAACTGCTTTTTCGTAGATTTTGCAATAAAGTTCGTTTGTTTTTGTGGCTTCACCCCCGAATTTGTGAAAACTCGCGTATATTATGGGAAGGAGTGTGTGTTTTTTCTTCTGTTTTTTTTTGGTCTTCACCTCAAAATTCGGGGAAATTTGCATGTTTTTTGCAATAAAGACTAGAATTTGTGGAACTTCGCGTATTTTTTGAGATGAAGACCTTTTTTTTGTCCTTACCCCAGATTTTGTCGAATTTCGCGTTGAACACCTATTTCTTTTGGTCCGCACTATCGAATTCTAAGAAAGTTTTCGTGTACCCCCCAAAATTTGTTTGCGCCCCCCTTAGTCACGCTATCCTGCCCGTCGGGCCTGTAGCAATTTTGGCATTTTTAAAATAATTTTTGGATCAACCATTAGGTATCGCTCGCGTGGACACAGCGATAATGTGAAGAAAACATGATTAATCTGATTACCAGAACGCATAAGCCCCTCCACACCTAACCCTAATTGAAACCTTAAAATAAAAAATAATGCAAAAATCTCTAATGAATATTATTTATTTTTGTTTCATTCTTTTTCAAAAGTTTGTGGTGAAATATCTGCATTAGGCTGCCACTAGACGAAGCTCCTAGGCATACTAGCTTAGCATTAGTTAAGTAACCTTCTAAGAAATTTTTGAAAGCTGTTAAGTGTGATCTTGCCCACTGCGTTTTCATACCGTGTTTAATTTACTCTAATAATTACAAATAACCAGAGCTGGGCAAGTCCGCAAATCCGCAATTGCGGACTAACGAAAAAAGTTGCGGAGATGCAGACTTGCGGACTTTAGCAGTTTAAATTGCGGACTTGCGGTTGCAGACTATTTTTGATTTTAGTCCGCAATTCCGCAAGTTTTATACAAATATTGAAATTCCTTTCTATTTTCGCAAAATATTCATGTTTTTACCCAGGCAAACATGAGAAATCAATTTAATTTTTTCGACTTCAAGTTCGGCAAAAATATCAAGTTTTTCGAGTTCAGTCTGACATTTGTCTAGTCTGCTTTTCGACTTAATCGCTTTCTTTTAGTTGACATGCTGTTTGGTAACGTGAGAAACGAATCATACCGCGTTCTCATCTTTTATGCAAATAGTTGGTTAATTTTTTAGAGCATTTTAGAATCCCCTTTTGTGCTTGTTTTAAGAATCTTCTAGAACTGTCTTTGTGATAATTTTAACGGTATTGTCTTTAGATGTTTAGTCCAATAAATCTTTAAGTCTGCAACTAGTGCTCAAATTAGATAGTCTTCGACAGCACGAGTGATATGGCGTCTCAAATTTTCGTAGTTTAGAGTATCAAGTTAGCGTGTAGTAATTTGGTTACGTAAAGTGGTAACATGCTGATGTTTCTATTTCTATAGTGCGACCTCGAAGCAGTTTTTTAATAGTGTAGTCCAGTATAGTCTAGCATAGTGTTAGTATAAAGTCAATAGCGTAAATTTTGGTCTAGTAAATTTTAGTAATTGATATTGATTTGGCTAGCTGATAATTGACTTCTTGTTTTGCGTGCTCCTTCGGATGAATTACATTTTTGGTGTTCTGTGAGGAATAGCAATGTTATATTTATATCCAAAGTGTGGTATGATTGCAGAAATATGAAGGATACGGCGCGCAGCGAGACAGGCTATTAGAAGCGGGTCTAACCTGATTCAATTTGGAGTCAACACTGTTTTTTCGAGTTCGGCAAAACAACCGACTTTTTTGAGTTTAAGTTCGAGTTTGCAGCCCTGGTTCAAAGTACAGCTTTGTTGTTTTTTACCGTGAGTTCACAAAATTAGCCACTGGGTATCATTTTTTGTACTGGTAGCCAGTGCCGTCGCTACGGTGGGGCCAGGGGTGCAGTCCCCCCCAACGACTGCTTGTGCCTCCCCATTTTGGTTCACTCAGAATGCTTTTTTGGAGCATCACGTAACGACAAGACAACAAGAAATAATAAAAAAGGAATAATAATTTTCAAACATGATTCTCGTTTGCAGTTTTCTCGATTGTTTGCCAAATTGCTGGCCACCAACTTCTGTACATAAATGTGACCCAATAATCCATCTTATTAACACGCTTTTACGGATGTGTCGCGAAATAGGGATGTATGCCTACAGAAGCGTTATCGGTATTTCGTTGGTGATTATGACCTGAAACAATACGTGAAAACATTCTTTAAAAGACCAGCTGTTTTTTTTTTTTTTTTCAGAGCACACTCAAGATTTATTTTAGGTCGCATTCAGTGGCGCAACCACGGGGAGGGGGCTAAGTGGTCATCAGCCCCCTTTAGCCAAGTCAGTTAGAAAATATAATCAAAAAATGAATAAGCGTTTAAACGTGTTTTGGACTTGACCTGAAGTATATGGGGCTCAAGAGACTAGACAATTTAAATCTTTTAATGACTTCTGGATTTTAGCAATTTACTGCAATTATTGATATAGTTTTAAAACGTGCGAAATGTGATTTAAATGGCGTTAAAATCGCTATTTTTTCCTCGAAATTGCAAAAATCACCCAGCAGCTGCGGGTTCTGTCCCCTCTGTAATACGCTTGAGTAGCAACGGTTTGTTCAGCACGGGACCTAAAACAGACAATTTTTGCGCAAAAAAACATTTGTATTTGGTTCAAGCCCCCTCTTTCTTAACAAAACCCTGGTTGCGCTTCTGGTCGCATTCACTCCTGCAGACATTTTTTTCTAGCGGTTACAACGGCCGCATGCGATGCGAGCTAATAAATTTGCGAGCTAATATGCGATGCGAGCTAATAAATTAAATTATAATTTTACTTTTAAAAACATATTTTTTCGCCAAAACTGCAGCAGAAATCTAACAAAACACATTCTAACCTCAAAACATACCAGATAACTAAATTGGTTTGAAATCACGTTTTTAGCAAACTTTGATGCTGTCATGTTGCCACAGCTAAACTTTTTCCCGTAAAGTCAAAATCTTTGCCGTTCAAGCTATTTAACATCAAAAATTAAAAAAAACAAAAAAAAAAACGGGACAAAAACGTTGGTAATCAATTATTTTTACCTGTTGAGTGTTAAAATTCAAAAATAAGGGATCATTGCCTTTAAATGGTAGTAAATTATTGGTGTTAAATTTTGGATTTAATATGCATTCAAAAACCATTTTTTATGGACTATATACAGAAATAAACTGTACTAATCAAATCGTTGTTTTTTTAACTTTGACAAAACAAGTGAAGTTTTTTACAACAATGATGTTTAGAATGTCTCAGATTACAATCTCTGTGCAACACTGCCTTAAAAGTAGCACTTGAAATTGGAAAAAAAATATTAAACTATCAATTTATTATAAGTAGGGCAAGTTTTTGTTGCACTAAAAAATCGAAGAAATTGCATTTAGTTATGACAAAAGTTGCAAAAAATTGCATTTACGCACTAACATTTTAAGCGACAGTGATTTACTCAAGCGATTTATTTACATATAGTTTCAAATATTTGCAAACATTACTTGGGAGAAATGGCGATCTTTTGCCAACAGTTTGCCAAGCATGCTAAAACTTTGCTCCACAATGCATGAAGTTAAAGCCAACTGTTGCGTCCTAGATAGCATTGAGACGCAGGTAATCCGTCACATAACTTTTTGCTACGCAAATCAAAGACAATACAACCGTACTAATGTAGTTTATAGCATGCTTTTAAAATCAAGCTAACATTTTGCTCCATACTTGTTAAAAATTGCGGTAAAGAGTTGCATGTAAAAATGAAAAAAGTTGCAAAAAGTTGCAATCTAAAGTTCTTAAAAACAGCTTTAACATTGTTCTGCATAAATATTTAGTATTTAGTAGGCTTTCGGAAGCTGTAAAAAAAGTTCCAAAAACTGGCCTAATAGTTAGTTCTGAAATACAATGCTGAAGATTCTTGTCCTGAAAAATATATTTCAATAAGATTCCGACGGTGCCTTTTAGATGAAATAAATTTTACTTGCATGGTGTACATACAGCTTATTCCGTGTCTTTAAAAAAACGATGAGACGAAATGCTAAAAAAATTTACAACTTTGTCACATATCGTTCTATGTAAAAATGGTTGCATCAAGCCTCACCCAACCAAAACTCTTCACTTTTGTTTCCAAATCCTCGCACGTAGTCATTCCAGTTCAAAAAGAAATCAACAGACCCGTTGATTCGACGTTGAAAAACCTGCACCAAAAATATTTAAATAAAATTTCATTTGATCATCTTCTAGATATATAACTATTAACATAATTTTGGGTCGCCTAGGAGCCGATTATAGCCTCGGTAACGAAACGGGAAACTAATTGTTTAGTCTTTGATTTTAAGTAGTAAATTTTAGATTTTAAACTTTGCTTTACTTTTGCCAAACACCCCTAATGATCCCGATTACAGATGGAAAAGACTGTTGGGTTTTAAATTTTTAAGTTTTGCAAGTGACGTGTTATGATAACTATTAACCAAGTTACTAAGCCTATATGCGAAAAAAATTGCGTGGTGTTATATCTGAAAATTTTAATCGGACAACACATAAATATTTTTTTCTTTGTTTTTACGTCGCTTGCGATGTCTTCAAGTAAATTTTCGAAATTCTTCCTCGTAAAAAGTTATTGTAATTATCGTTGATTGAATTAAGCTATTAGGAGCAATCAATACCTAAATTGTTGGGGAGACGCGTCCCCCTATCGAGAGTTAGCGTTCTCCCATAAAGATTTAGCGTCCCCCCATCGAGATCTAGCGTCCCCCAATAGAAGTTTGAGCGCTGGACGATCAGACAAAATAGGGCCTGTCAGCAGGAATAAATCCCACATATTCCGGCCGAATAAATTATAGTCCCAAATTGCGGTGAAGACTTTTTTTATTGTTTTTTTTTAGTGGTCTTCACTTGATTTCGGGAACAAAAACTCTTCAATTTTTGGTGAAGACCTTTTTTGTTTTTGGTCTTCACTTGATTTCGGGAAAATTTGTGGTGAAGACCTTTTTTTTTTGTCTTTACTCGACTTCGGGGACGGTATTACATAATTTCCACTAAAGTACTTCCGCATTCCAAATGCATTTGGTCTGGGCTGCAACTGCAAAAGCGTCCCCCCAACATTTTACGGTTTAAGTACTGGGTGCAGTCAAGTTTTTTTAGTCTACAGTAGATCTGCTTTTTGAATCTTGCTTCGCTAGATGTTGACTTACCATCCAATTGTGGCCCTCTCGATCAAATTCACAGTATGCTTCAACTAAACGGTCACCGGTGAATATCCCGAAAACCCCATCAGTGCTGGATCCATGCGCATGAATGACGTCACAGTTCTTGGCAGATATAGTAACTCGTCTGTTCACCAATAGATTGATATTTTCTGGAAATTGAAAAAAATGCTAATTTGACACAAATGTAGCAAATGCAACTTTCGAGACGACAATAACACCAATTCGATGGAAAAAATATTACAAAGAGTTTGTTTTCGCTATTTCCTCATTACTTGATCGATTTTTTTAGAGCATCACATGATATTATGGGCAGAGTTTGAATTGTGAGACTTCACTCATACATGTATAAAACTGTGCATAAAATTTAGATTGCTGCTCAAATATTCAAAAGGATAAAAAACAAACCATTGTTTGGTTTTAATAAAGAATATTTGAAGAAGGAAAATTTTGACAAATTTTTGATCATTATCAAAATTTTGGCTTTATTTTGAGTTAAAAGATCAATCTAAACTGACTCCAGAACTGCACCTGAAACTAACGACACCTTTACACACGAACTGAAAAGTACGCAAAGCAAATGTGACGTTGCAGGCGAAATGACGTTATGGACAAACCGTAGACTGCACAAACTGTTATGAGCAAATTTTAACAGTATTTTTTTAGTTCTACAAGTAACCAAAGCCTACCGAGAACGAACCTTACGGAGCCTACTCACCTATTTGTTTAGGACGGCAGCACTGGCCTGGCCTTTCTACATCAATTTCCGTTTACAAAACCAAAATGAAAATAGAGACTACATTTTACCAAAGCGAAATACTGGACGTGTCGAAAAACTTTTGCAGCAAGCAATGCACCAATCAGAGTTTTTGAACCTAATTCGTTTTGTGCGTAATTTCTTTCATCTGGACATTACAATTTGCGATCTTTTTAACTGTTGAAAGCAACTTCAAAAACTGCATGGGTGTTACCATTTACTTTATGTAATTCAGCAGTATGCTAAAACCAGGCTAAAACTGAAGTCAATGAATTATTATATTGCTGCTTTGACTTAAAAATTAATGCTCTTGACAGTAGCAACTTACTTTGTAATTATTTAATGTATTGTTTTTTACATGTAATTGTGTAAATGAGTATCATAATCAGCAAAAACAGTGGAAACGCTTAACAATTCTAAGATAAAAAAAAGTACAGCTAAAATGCTACAATACATTTAAAAATGACATTTCGCTAAACACTTATATCATCTTCAGAGCTGTAATAGGACACAAATAATAATAGTTGCTAACTCCAGCAAAGAAAATTGAATTAGTGAAACCGTGCTAAATTACTGTTATAAAAAAAATACGAAAAGCTATAGCAATATGATATCAATAACTTATCTGCACTAAAACAACGTGTTTATCTGACGCACTCCAGTAAACTAACAATGCGACATATTACAGTAATTTAGCTCGGTTTCGCTAACTCAATTTTTATAGCAAGAGTTAGCATCTAATATTAATTATATGTTTTTACAGCTTCGAAGATGCATTACATCTTTAGCGAAACAAATGTGTTCTTGCGTTTTGGCAGTACTTTTTTTCATCTTATTTTTATTAGTTTTTGGCTACATGACTAGGCATTAGGGTGTTGTAGTTGCCCCGCCAAAATTTTTTTTGGCAGCTTTGCATCTGTTCAAAAGTTTGGTGTTGTGTATCCACCCAAGTACTGCTCGTGTAAAGTTTTAGCCAGTTTGACTTAACTTTGAGCCAGCAAGGTCAGTTTAAAATTTTGTAATTTTTTATGCTAGTTTGATACGAAATTTGCTGTTTTTTGGAATATATTTTTGTGTTTATCGTAAAGAAAGCTTAAAATGATTGCAATTTAAGCATTTTTATTTAAAATTTAACACTCTTCAAGCATTAAGAAATTTGTAGCATATCTTCGATGTAAGGTTTGAAATATCTAAAGCAAACTTTTACGCTAATATCAAGATCGAAAAATCCACAATAATTAAATATCCATAAAACAATTTTTTTGTGTTTTCAGTTTTTTGCGTTGATTTGGGTGGGCATTTCAGTGATTTTTTACCACTTTTTATGTGCTCTTAAATCTTGCTTCATGTTTAGATTCTGCTGTGAAATTGTGGCATAGTTTTACTCCACTTTCAGCTTGTCATTGACACTCTATGAACAACAGCACTAAGCTTTGGTGATGAAATTTTGTTTTTCATGCTGCATGAAACCATTTCTTTAGACTTCAAAATATCATGTGGAATAAAGATAGTGACCCCACTTTCAACCATTTTTTTGTGAACTCTTTTCTGAAAATCCATTTCCTCTTCTTGCGCTTCATTATCTTCACTTTCTGATATAGATTGGCACAAGTCCGTTAATCTGTTAATAACGAAGCTAACTTTTTCATTAACTCGTTAATCCGTAAAAAAGTTTTTTTGTGTAAACGGACTATATTAACTTCCGTTAAGTTCTGTTAACTTTTGTTAAGGTTATGATCGTTAATTTCTTGCACCATTCATTCAACTTACCAGTACAAACCGGTTTGCTCTGGTAAAACACTTGTTGCGTATTAGCTCAAGTTCTATTGAAGAAAGAGAAGAAAGAAGCTCTTTTTTGTGGCAAATAACAATCTACAGCCTCATAGGTCCATCAATTATCGCTGTTCGCTATTTCCAAAGATTTTCTGATCGAAGCTTCGTTAATGGATTTGAACTTATTTTTATCTTGAAATTAGATTAGACTGTAAAACATAACTTCCAAAACACAAAAAGACCACCATAACAACAAATATTTCCTTACAGTCAGCTCAACAGCGTCAATATGTGTTCCAAAAGTGAGTGAATAAAAAGCAATGTAAATTACACGCAAAATATTAACGAATTAATGGTCTTTATTAACTTCCGTTCATTAAAGCTGAAAATAACCGATGAACGTTAACGAAAGTGTGAAGTTTGTTAACAGACTAGTGGTTAACGAAGCTAACGTTTTGCATTAACTTGGCCAGCAATGCTTTCTGATGAAGAGGAAGTCCATCTTTTATAAAGTCCATGCAGTGTTCCTCAATGTCATGTTGTTGCATCAAAGTACTACTTTTTTTCTTATTTCTCTCTTCTCGTTGTTGGATATGTTTTATAACTACTTTGTCAATTCTTGAGTAGGAAGCTTTCTATCTGACATCATACTTTTCATAAATTCAATGTCAGTGTCAATTGCATCAATTTCGTGGCTTGTTTTTTCTTTTATATGCCGTCATAAAGTTAAAGTAATTGGGTGCAGGTCAATTTCTGACTCGACTAAAGGCTTACATTATTGCAATAGTAACTTACATTAGCTGTAACTTGTCAGCACTGTTTAATGTCCTGCTGTTGTTCTAATTTTTTTCCCTTGATTTACCGTTTGTGATAATAGTTATGTCCTGCTTATTATCTTAGGTGATTAACCGACCCTCACTCTGCTGTATCTTTTATCGTAGAATGTTGCTTTTGCTTTGATCTTTTATATTGTCTATGGTTGTTTGTTGGTTAATACTAGGTGCCATACATTTTGGGGGGAAGGGTAATCTTATTACTGTGGTTGAGTTAAGTTAGTTTGCGGCAGGGTTGGGTAAACCTTATGTGTGTGGGTACCACTTGCTAGCAATGCTATGCTTCTGGCTTGTGTTTTTTTTTTTCTTTTTCTTTTGTCATGTGTCATTTACTAGCTGAAATTTCTGCCTGGTGTTATTTGCTTGTTTCAATTTGTCTTTCTTCATCCATAGTGCTAACTAACTTTGAACATTAGGTACACTGCAAATAGTTGATGCTGTTTGTTTTTTCAAGCAATATCTTGAAACATTTTTAAATAGAAACAAAGTAATGGTATGATATTGTTTCTGGTTAATTTGGATGTTGTAACTCGGATTTTATCTGACCATGTTCTCGGGCATATACCCTTTATTTCCAGATGCTTTTGTCCTGGTGTGGCTCCTAGCAACAATTTAACGTACTAGTCACTGCATCTAGTATCCATGTTTAAATAGGCCTACCAGTGTAACCTACAAGAAAGAGCTGCCACAAAAATATTGCTGTACATGCCATCCTTACAACCAAAAATATGCAAATATGCTGTAAAACATCTGCTACTATCTTTAAAATATCCAGATTTCATTAAATGGCTGCTATAATTGTTAAAAATGTCTAAAGCATTAATGCTGGCAGTAATTTGACCATCAATTTTCTTTTTTGCTCTTCTGCTGTGACGCGCGCGGGGTAAATCTTGAAAAATTAAATCTGTTGTTGCTCATTTAAATCTCAACCTACTTCGCAGAAATTTTATATTTGGGTTATTTAGGCCTAGACATAGAACTAAAATTTTGAACAGCGTTTTCCAAGCAAGTTGGGGCAGCTGCAACACCCTACTAGGCATGCATAAAGAATACACCCCTGCCATGAAGTCAATTTTACAGTAGCAACTGGATATCACATCTGAATTGCTTATCAAGTTTAATTGTTCCTAAAGTGAAATAGGCACCACTGATTTAATAGTTCACAGAGAGATTACGTCTTACAATCCTACATCATTGACAACACCTTAATACTGTCTTCACGTCTAAATGGGCAATCGTTTTAACTCCTAGTGAGGCTGAGCCTCAAGTCAAATGACTGCATTATCAGTCATGCTGAAAGGAGTTGACACATTGCCAAGAATTTTGATCCCTGAATTAGGCTAACTCAATGGTAATTTTGAATAACCTAGTTACGGTCATAAGCTATTATAGCAGGGTTCGAAATTAACGCTTGCCCGCTTGCCCGAGGCAAGCTGAAATCGCCTCGGGCAAGCTATTTTTCGGCTTAACATGCCCGACGGGCAAGCTAGCAACATACAGGGAATTAAACAAAACCAAACAAGATTATTTGAAGATGCAATTTAGGTCTGCTTTTGTTGCAATGAAATAAAATGTAAGTAGAGAAAGCTGTTGCTTGTTTTATTTTAAAACTTTGCAATCATCGCAATAACGCTTTGTTTAATCGTACGCACATTACTTATCGCAAGACGCGCTCTGCAACTTTTTGGCACTAAGTGCTACGTTTTCAGAAAAAAAATTTTCCTCGCTTCACGCGTTAACCGCTGTTTCAAATATCACAAGTACAATACGTATACCCTGCGCTATGCATGAACACAACGTCAAGAATTTTGCAATTTTTTTGTTGTGATTATTTTTAAGATCTTTTAGCGTCTAGAACTTTTCCAAAAAATTTCGGTTTTCTAGCTGGTGTAGTTTCCAAAATATTTGCGATTGAAAATGCATTACAATCAAAAAATCAATTTTTGCGTCATGCATTTTGAAAAAGGTACGTCATCCTACCTAACAATTGCGCAAATAAACTTGGTTTTCAAATAGGATACACGTATTATGCAAATTTAGTGTTTTTGCCAAGAAATGCATTTTACAAATTTTTTTCCATAGGTAAACAGCCTCAAAACTTATTGTGCCTATTTTTTTTGGGGATCAAGTTGAAATTTTCTCGGGCAAGTGGACATTTGATATCACTTGCCCGACGGGCAAGTTGTGAAAAAAGTTAATTTCGATCTCTGTATTATAGCCCTCTTCTCTTAAATTCAGCTATTAAAAGGTAAAACTAAATTTTTCCACATACTGCTCTGGGCTTGAGTTACGCTTAATACCAAAGCTGATCGGTAGGGCTGATGTTTCAACCGAGATTTAAAATCTGACTAAACTAGCCCTTAAAATTGAAATCAAAAAATTAATGGAAAAAATGAATGCAATGGTAATTAGGTTAACCCAAGAGAAAATTGCGTACAATTAACGCAATTCAATAACTGCAAGCTGATAACGACAGTTATTCTCTGATTCACCTACCCAGTTGTTGGCTGAAGTTTCTCTGCAGTTCTTGCACCTTTTGCGACAATTCTTCGAATTCAACTCTAGAAATGCTTTGCTCGACTTGATCACCGCTATCACCTTTTTCACCTGCGATAAAAGGTTACTGAGTAAAAATAGATTTTTTTGCTGAAAAAGCGGTCATGGTTTAGCGTCTTGATTAAACAAATTAGTTAACTGTGTGAATATGCTGTAGTAGTATTTAAAGAATAAGGAGAATTTTCATTTTGGTTGTACGAGATCAGAGCTACAGTACCGGTACTGGTAGTCTTGTTTCATAAGATAAAAAATAAAACTTTTAATTATTTTCAAATTTGTTCTGCCATATTGAGATACCAAAATGACCAATCACCCAAAATCCTGATTGTATGGGAGTGTTCAGCTCATGCAAGTCACGTAAATCCAGTTTCAAATGATAGGTGCAGCTTGATTACTGGCTGTCTCAAACCAACACACTAGCAATCTTGACTTGTTCGCTAGTATCCACCCTCCCAGAGATACGCAGCTACCAGGGAGCAAGAACGTTGAAGACCGGTTCAAGATCCCTACCACGTGTTTTTCAACCACAATCTGTCCGACCCACCGTCGGCGTAGCTAAGTGAACGAGGGCTCCCCTCAATTGAAGTGCCACCAACGATAAAAACAACGGCATCATAGTCTATTGTTTTTTCAGTTTCTTCAACAATGTTGCGTACAACAGCACACGCGCGTACAACAGCAATTACGAATAATATTTTCATCGTTTTTGACCTAAAAATTGCAACTTTAGGGCCACATTTAACCTTTATATGAATCTATTGTAATAAACATGATTAGTAATCATTAATTGTTGCACCAACTTCAAAATAATAACAATCCATCGACTCCCTAGTTTTTACGTGACGAAATACTTAAAAAAAAAATTAGCTAGAAAAAATGTTTGTCGAACAAATTCCTGAATTTGAATTGAGGGGCGAGGCTTTTTGGCTGTACAAGTACTCCCAAACTAGTTATTTTCATGACAAATCAAAAATCTCCAACTAATATCTTTGATCTATTTACTTTTTTTATTTTATTTCTTTATTTACTCCAATTATTCTTTACTGCTGAAACATTGCAGGAGGCATGCAGAGTTGCTTCCTTTAACCTGGGCCAAGTCACTTAAAAAAATTTAACCCCAAAATGCATGATTTTAAACGAAACTCGGACTTGACCTGAAGGCAAAGAGAGAACTGATCAATAAAATTTTTTCGATAATGGCTCTAGAATCTTAAAAATTTTGTTATTTCAAATGGTTCTAAAAGCGTCCAAATGTGATCTTAATGAACTAAAATTGCTCTTGTTTTCAAAATATTACAAAAATTGTCCGACGGCAAGGGCTTCGCTCTCAGACCTTTGTAGCCTTCTGCAGCGGCTGCTGAGCTACATCAATTTGGTCTCCACGTCTTTCAATTTAGACGTTTTCAAAAAACATTTTATCTAGTAGTTCAACTTCTCCTCTCTTTACCAAACCCTTTTTACGTGCCAAACCAGGTCCCGGGTTCTGATCTTCCATTCTACGGTATCTTTGTCCCATAAAAATTTGTCTTTTCGAAAATTTCTGATGACATCATTAGTGTGTGATTTGCGATTTGGGCCCGCCTTAATTAAAACTCCTGTTTACGCCTATGCAACCCAACGAGATTAATATCAAGAAGGAACTGCTTACACTGCGCGGATCTTCTAGAGAAAAAATTTACAACATGGAGAGAGGAAGCATTCAAAAGATAGCTGGAAGAGTTGCCATCAACTTACGGTTTAAATATCAGACTACAAAAACGTTTTTCAAAATGATGTGGAAAACGCAGCGACAGCTTAAATGATTTAACTCTGGTGTGACAAAAATAAAAACTAAACGGAAACATTGGGGCTTCACTGCCTATCCACAAGCGTAACCTGCAAGTGTGGATTAGAAGATGACTCAATTCAATATTGATTTACATGCTATCTATTTGACAAACCTTGATCCATCGCTCAACTATGCAAATTCAATGAGAGAATCAGACAGTGCGTGGAGATGTGGCAAACTTCAAGTTAAGACCAAACGAACCGGCTACATATCCATCGCAAACAAACTATTGTACAGTAAATTTTTGTTGCTTTAATATGATAGCCATAATAGCTCACCTTTGCTTCCACGCTTGCCCGCGACTCCCGGAGGACCTCTAGTGCTTTCTGATATTGCAGGGCATGACAATGTTACTTGCTGGTTTGAGTCATCATGAGAATATACAATGATCAAGGAATTTAAAATAATACTCAGCAGAAAAATCTTCATAGCAGTGATGTTTTAACGCACAACACTTAACGTTTTCCAGAAAGTTCAAAAGCAATTTGCTACATATTGAAATGTTTGGAAAAATTGTTCATCATATCGCATAGCTTAGCAACCTCATTTGGACTTTTGCCGGTTTGCAACAAAGATGTGTTGGTTAAAAGTTAGAAATTTAAATGCTAAATTTTTTTTTGCGTAAACCTAAAGTCGCGTTTTGTTTCGGTGTGCAAAAATTGGCCGCGACCGATCGCGAAAATGTAGCCTAACCGAAGTTTAGATTTGTTCCAAACAATCAGCATTTTTTAGCGCGAGACCGCGACAATTTTTTCTACAAATTTTGTCACGCTACATTTTCTCAAAATTTGTGGACTTCGCCAGCGACGACCACAAAAGCGATAAGAGGAAATATTGCGAATGAATGAATGAATGAAATTTGGAGAATTTTCCTCATATTTTCCCTCCAAAAATGTTGGCGTTTATTTTACGCAAAATAAAAGTGAATGAACCAAAAACTAAAATAACCGATCTAGTATCTTGAAAAGACATATTTCCATTAATAACTCTAACCAGTTATCATTTTATTGAAACAGACCAAGATTGGAGTGTTCCTAGAATTCGATTGCGCTTAGATTAGGTTACCGAAACGTTTATGTTTTTCTTTTCAGTGAAATAAATTACAAACAGTTTTGGTGATTTTTTTTGCTAGATAAAATCAAACAATAGAATGCAACTGTTTATATTATAGTTTACGAATGTTCAGACGAGCTCAACCTAATCGTAATCGCTGTTGAGAGCTAAATTAATACCGAGTAAAAGCTTTTCTGGCAAGGTTTATCTCGCTTATCTATAAACAAGCAGAGGTGGGCAGTGCAAGTTATGAAAGTTGCGCTGCAGGCGCATTTAATGAAAGTCACCATATAGAGCTATAGAATAATGCTAAGAAAAAACTTTTTTGGCAGAGTTCATCTTGCTTATCCATAAACAACGTCACTGACTACGGCCCTGATGAAGGTGATTTTTCTGCAGTGCTGTTATAAAATAAAAAAATTGAATCTCGATAACTCTCTTGTCTTCTCATTCTCATCGGTGTAAAGTGTTATTCAAGAGAGTGATTTGAAAAAAGTATCAAATTAAATCTGTATTACGCCGAATTCGCTGTATTACGCCGAAGGTTGTAACGGGTTTTCGGGGCGCATTAGCGCGTCATTGCGCCCGGGCAACACAGTTCCTTTCAAAGAAATATCGCAGCGGTGATGAGCCGTTGGCTACACTGTGTCTGATTTTATCGGCCAAAAATTTGAACATCAGACCTCCCACTCCAGAGACGAACACGTTACCGCCCGACCAAAATTATATTATTTGGAAGGCTAATGTAAATGTAGTCCAAAATATAAACTAGGAGCAGACTATTTACCGAATTTTTTTATTTAGTTTTTCGTTACTTCTAACCCATAGCTAACCCAAACTCAACTCCTTACTCTAAAACTAACCTTAACCTAAACTTAATCAAACCCTTAAAAATGGAAAATGAAACATGTGTCGCGATGTTGTTAATTGGCAAAGGTACAACCTTTAACCTCCAAGAATAGTCCACGTCGACTTAAACCAGAAAACGACTAAGATGTTAATTGGCGAATCGAAATGGCAGTTGATATAGTTCCGTCAGCTTTTTAAATTACAGAAAGCAATACACTGATCTTAAACTGAACAAGTATCTATTTAGGATTGAAAAGAGGACAAATTCTCTCCGAGCAAAATCGCTCCACTAAAACTGACAACACTATACGGCTTAACAAGCCAATAACAGATGCACATCAGTTTCGGCCGAACTGCCTAACTAAGAAACGAATATCCAGAACGTTAGAATTATTAGAATCCTGGATTTATAAAATCCTGATGTAGTCCAGTCAAAAAACGCGTTTACGGGCCCCGGAAATATTTTTTTACCTATATAGCGATGTTCAGTATCGTTTGAAGTTTCCAGCTACGGTTGTTCTCACCCCACTTTTTCTGCCCATTTACCTCATAATGACGTCATTTCCGAAAAAGTTGGCTAAAACTTTTAGCTTTGTTGACTTTTACTTTGTTTGTTCTCATTTTTATATGGTTGGACTTGAATTTCCAAGCGTGGCTTACTCAACAAGTAGGGCATGGACATTCTTCAGACACATTTATGATGTCATGTGATTATGACGTCACAATTCAAGAACAACAATGTTACCAAAATTCTAAAAAATTACTATTTTGAGTGGTTGCCAACTCTTACAAATTTTGTTGTATTTGATGTAGAGCCTTGATGTTACTATTGAAAAAAATGCATGTATATTAGAAGATACTCTATGATTTTGGTTAACCTCTATTAACATTTTCATATAATAAATTACACTAAAAATATGACCCCAATTTTCCAAGATTTATTATATTTCAGTGTTTTGCTTGTGGTCCAAGACTGAGTTTATTTCAATGATAATTCTTGCTTTCATAAATCGCTGTTTTTCAAAATTTGAAAATTTTCAAAGTATTATGAAGTGGAAAAATTTTGACTACTTATTGATGACGTCATATGGTAGTAAATAATCACAAAAACGGCCAAAGTTTGTGCAGGTGTTATAGATAAGATGATATTAAGGTTTTCACGGAACGCACAAATGAAAGCAAAAAATGTAATGACGTCATCCTTTATGACGTCATATTTTCGAAAATATTTCTGTTTGCAATTATTGCTGTAATTGATAAAGGAAATTTTTGCACACATTTAAGCAATGTATTATACAATTTATTTAATTTTATAGAATTTACATGTTGCACGCAATGATGTCGCATTTAAATCAAATATTTTATCGGTTTTACAAGTTATAAATAGCCTAACCTCAATAATTTAGTTTTTTATCACAAAGACAAGTAGCTTGGCCATCAGTCCGTTGAGAAATCAGTATCCTGCTTCTCCTCAATAAAATCACCGAAATCATCTAATTCAACGAACACTTCCTTCTCGCGTTCTTGTTCCACTGCGTTTATATCTACGATGTCTACCAAAGCTCTGGGAAAAATGGCTATGGAAAATCATCATTCGGAAGTGACGTCACTTTTACATCCGGAAAAAAGTGCTGTGTCAATACAGCAATACTAACAGAAACAGGGTACAAATGTAAAAATTTTTCGATTTTTTTCTGAACTATTTTTTATCATTTAACTGTTACCGCAGGTTATTCAAAACCATTAGCCTACGTTTTGCATGTTTTCCAGCTTTCAATTTAGTTTCAACATGCAATTTAAGTCTACATAATTTTGGGTTCGAATTCTATTATGGTTGATTGGTATTCAACTAAAGACAGGTACTCAACTTGTTACACCAAACCGCAGTACAAGTTTAAGAAACCAACTGCGCCAAAGTATCTACTTTTGCATATTTGAAGGAAAGCAATAGCTTGTATGTAACTCTAGGTTAGATTTAGCCGGCCTGGGATTCAAACCTCAGGCCTCCAGCTCAAACAAAAAATTGTAGTGATCCCTGGATAAAGTAAAACTCGCTGATTCTTCATCAAACATGTTGTAACACTAGAGAAATAACTTAATATTTAGTAAAAAATATCATTCCATCGCAACAATCAATAATTAATAAAAATAATAAATTACCTATATCTTACCAGTGTTGGCATATGGACACCCTTTGATTTATTGCCCCCCAACTCCATTTTATCCGATGACTTGTGGTTGGAGCCTCATGTCATAATATCGTTTTATGTTTTTACACTAAAACAAAGAACAAAGAACGATTTAAAAAAAAAACTAGATAATAAAAAATACAAAAATTAATCTGGATGATCAAGCCATTTTTTGAAAATTTCTTCAACTTTTTTTTGTGCTGGAGACAAAACTTGAAATGAACCAAACAATTATTTTATACTGTAAATAGAGATTCAACTACAACAAACGTAGAATACTTAAAAATTTTTGAAATCCAAGAAGCATGGTAAAAGATTATTTTTTAATTTTACTGAACCTTGTTGCCATATGGCACGACTAGTAGAGTAAGAGTTAAAATGAGTCAACAAATCCCTTAACTCACAAAATGCTGTATTGCTGAAAACTTGGCCTTGAGTGGGAAGCTTCGGACGAATAATGTAAAGACCTTAAATCATTTACTTGCTTAATGTATGGAGACAATAAAACTCAATCACTAAATTTTTTGCGAAGCAAAATGATAGAAAAAATGGTGGGAGATTATCTAACTTTTAGATCAAATTCTAAAATTGATTTGGCTACACTTTCATCGTGCTTTAATATTTTGCTTCCTCACATATACAGAGTTAATTAGTCATCAACTTGCTTTTAATAAACGAGCTGGTGAAAAATTCATAGACGCACCAAATTCTCACGACGACAAGCAAGGTTGGATTAAAAACCAAAATAACGTTTTGAAATCGATTTGGCAAGTAGGACCCATTCTTCCCAGAGCTTCGGTAGACATCGTAGATATAAACGCAGTGGAACAAGAACGCGAGAAGGAAGTGTTCGTTGAATTAGATGATTTCGGTGATTTTATTGAGGAGAAGCAGGATACTGATTTCTCAACGGACTGATGGCCAAGCTACTTGTCTTTGTGATAAAAAACTAAATTATTGAGGTTAGGCTATTTATAACTTGTAAAACCGATAAAATATTTGATTTAAATGCGACATCATTGCGTGCAACATGTAAATTCTATAAAATTAAATAAATTGTATAATACATTGCTTAAATGTGTGCAAAAATTTCCTTTATCAATTACAGCAATAATTGCAAACAGAAATATTTTCGAAAATATGACGTCATAAAGGATGACGTCATTACATTTTTTGCTTTCATTTGTGCGTTCCGTGAAAACCTTAATATCATCTTATCTATAACACCTGCACAAACTTTGGCCGTTTTTGTGATTATTTACTACCATATGACGTCATCAATAAGTAGTCAAAATTTTTCCACTTCATAATACTTTGAAAATTTTCAAATTTTGAAAAACAGCGATTTATGAAAGCAAGAATTATCATTGAAATAAACTCAGTCTTGGACCACAAGCAAAACACTGAAATATGATAAATCTTGAAAAATTGGGGTCATATTTTTAGTGTAATTTATTATATGAAAATGTTAATAGAGGTAAACCAAAATCATAGAGTATCTTCTAATATACATGCATTTTTTTCAATAGTAACATCAAGGCTCTACATCAAATACAACAAAATTTATAAGAGTTGGCAACTTGGCATGAGGATAGATTAGAGTAAAAAATCCTGTTTGCAAAAACTTTCGCCTTTCTAGCACAAGCCGTTTCTGAGATATGACCTTTTAAAAGTGTGCGAAACAGTGAATTCTGAGAATACGCATGAGTGATTTTGACCTCTAACGCTCAAAGTTGACGTGGGAGGATGCAATAAATTGCTACTCCCCCATTTTTGACCATGCCAATAAAGCAGTTATTTTTAAGCTAAAAAGATTGTTTTTTGAGTGATTTAATAATTCAGGTGTTTCTCTTTGGGCCTCGATTATGGAGTGCTTTGACTTTTTTTTTTTCCTAAATACTGTTTTAACCCCATCTTGAATGACTGCTTTTTATGGCTAATACAAAACCAAGCCTTGTGAAACTGAATAAACATGTATTATGAAGCATCAAAATTATTGAACCATGCATTTCTTCAGTTCTTCATTTTACTGTAGAAACATGTCACATATAATAACTAACTTTTCCAATGCTTTTTTGGAAAATACTTTTTAATTGTAACATTTCTTTGTTTAAAAAATGCCTGAAAGGCAAGTATTTGCTATTTATCAAAATTAGCGTAATATTTTGCAAGCTGTGCATGGTCATACTCATACATGGGCACGATCTGACTGTGAAGTTCAAGATCGTAATCTGATCTTGATTTTCAAAATCAAATTATTTTAATGATCTAATCTTGATCTTGAACCTCACATTTTTTGCGTGATCTTGATCTTGAAGATCAAGATCACTTTCATTTTTAAATGTCGCATTGGGTAAGCATCGCCGAGGCCAGGTTATGTGATATTCTGAGGCTATTTCATGGCTCCGACGCGGAATGGAGTCTAAACTGGAGAAAGTAATCCGCACTTGCCGTGGTACAGACAGGACAGGTACGAAGCAGTACGCAGACACCGGCACGATCTTGATCTTCAAGATTAGATTGCGAACTTGAAGATCAAGGTGGTCATCTGATTTTGATCTTTAAGATCACCTAAAGATGGTGATCTATCTTGCCCATCTCAGATCATACTAAACGTGCTGACCTCTGTTAGACACAATACCAGTTGAAGATCACCATATAAAACTTCAACACAATGCCAGAAATAGTGTATCAGTAACCAAAAGCTTTCAAGTCATAAATCTGATTTTTATGTCTTTTTAACCCACCATTTAAGAATTCAATTAGACATAAGAAATAGCTAGTCTTGGAATAAAAGCTAATAAGCTCACTATTAACGCTGCTAGATCTAGTGCATTAGTTATATATAACTCAAGGAGCTAAAACTGCCACACAAAAACCAAAAATCTTATGTGATGGTCGCCCTATAGCTGTAAATAGTAATGTCAAGTACTAGGGACTATGGATTAGAAAAACCTTAACTTTGACATTCATCCCATATTTGTTGAAGGTAAAATCGTCTACGCAGTGGATATACGCAAAAAATTGAAATGCTATTTCCCCAAGAAAATTCTTTTGCAGCTCTATCATGCATTAATTTATCATCATCTTCTCCATGCGATTCCCAAATGGAGCTCTACCAACAAATCTTTCAATTCTTCAAAACAAAGCTGTTGGGATCGGTTACCCAGACAAAACGGAATTCCAGGTCAAACTCTTCGTATACCAACCTAAAAGTCGTAAAACTGAACAAACTTTACCAATATGGAACTGGTAAAATAATGCATAATTTATACCATAAGTAACGTCCATGTAACCTAAACCAATACTTTACAAAGTCCAATGTCACACATTCCCGCTCTACTCGCAGTTTCACTTCTTTCACGCTTACTATCCCATTTATAAAAAGTACAAAGCTGCAACAATCTTTTTTACACCAAGGTGTTAAAACCTGGAACTTTTTTCCGCACAACATTAAAATTTCCTCCTCCTCTATGTTTAAATCTGATTCTTAGCAGTTCTTTTTAACAATATCTAACTAGAATTTTTACTAGATTGCCTCATCTCTCTTCAAGCAATAACTTCAAATAAACCTGAAACTTTTATGAGCAGGACGGTGCATAGTCGGGATGTGTTTGACTAGATGCCCGAAACAGGTTCCTTCCAGTCTCTGGTTGTGAAAAAAGTTATTTTTTGTTTTGCTATTGTTAATTATTTTTTATGTGGTGTGTCATTTATAGCATCTTAAAGCAACAAATAATAAATCGAACTTGAACTTAAAAAGATGCACTGGGATGAAGTTCGACACTTTTAAATGATGATAAACAGGGTTGCCGAAACCCGGGCGGGACGGGGGAATAATTTGACTGTATCCCCTCCAATAATTTGAGTATGGTCTTCATCTGCATCCCCCCCAATAATTTGACTCTGATGTGCATCTGGGCATAGAAGTCCCCTGGAATTTGGGAAAAAAAGTGTTCCATCTTTGGTGAGGACCTTTTTTTTTTTGTCTTCACCTGAATTTGGGGAAAAAAAGTGTTCCATTTCTGGTAAAGACCTTTTCTTTGGTATTCATTTAATTTGCTCACCTGAACAAAATCATGGTCGAGGTTCATCCCCCTCAATGTTGAAAACGTGGCAAAATTGGGGTAAAATTGCAAATTATCCCCCCCAATGCTCAACTAAGATCGGCACTACTGATGATAAAATAAATTAATAATTTTGAATTGATTGCGCAATGGATTTACGCCAATGTAAACAATAAAGTTTGAAGCTAATTAGACTTAGTTGTTAGTATTTTGTTCAATTGTTTTCAGACTTGGTCTAGAAAGTTTGTAGATTCGTCCACTGGGTGAAGTTGAAGGAGAGCCAATTGAGCAAATAATTTGGTTGTAAGGAACAGTACAAATGTCATCTTGCTCAGGCTAATAAAATGATGATGATAGGCCATGTGGGGCTAGGGGCACATAAATTTAACATCGACTACCAATTGTGATTCATTTTCATTTAAAATGAGACTCACCCACTAGTGAAAGTTATACCAGCATGCCACAAAATCCATGCTCTTAACCGTTTGGTATACAACTGGTGAAAAATGAAATGTTGCAAAAAAAAGTTTAATTCTGAGCTGCTGTACTTGCATCCAATTTGATTCGCTGATATTGGGTGATAAAAGTAATGTGAACGTGTTCCAGGATATTTGAATATGGTTAGGGAAGTCTGTTTTGAATATGGCAAATAAAAAAAAAGCTCTTAGCAATGCCCTAGCTATCATTTGATAACTGATAATACATGTTTATTCAGTTTCACAAGGCTTGGTTTTGTATTTGCCATAAAAAGCAGTCATTCAAGATGGGGTTAAAACAGTTTTTAGGAAAAAAAAAAAGTCAAAGCACCCCATAATCGAAGCCCAAAGAGAAACACCTGAATTATTAAATCACTTTTTAGCTTTTTAGCTTAAAAATAACTGCTTTATTGGCATGGTCAAAAATGGGGGAGTAGCAATTTATTGCATCCTCCCACGTCAACTTTGAGCGTTAGAGGTCAAAATCACTCATGCGTATTCTCAGAATTCACTGTTTCGCACAATTTTAAAAGGTCATATCTCAGAAACGGCTTGTGCTAGAAAGGCGAAAGTTTTTGCAAACAGGATTTTTTACTCTAATCTATCCTCATGCCAAGTTTGGAGAAGATTCTAGAACATGGGTTGACAGCCTGTCTAATTAAACATGGATTGACCCGAATAGGTTATTTTAAACTTAGTTCCGCATTAATTGCGCATTTTGTTCTTGAGATGCGCAATCGCAAAGTAATTTTTAAGTATTATTCTGCAAGTTTCTTTCAAAAAATAAATAACTAAATTTTGATTTTAAGAATTTTACTCATAATCGCGTTATACGTGGAGGCCTATGCTCCTCGAAAACTTTTTTTATCAATAATCGAAGATGAAACTGGAAAAAGAAGGGAAAACTTGAAAAAAACACCATTGCAAAAATGGAAATGTTAGCTTGTTAGTGGCAGTGCATTTGATAATTTTATGCTTTAGATGATTTACTGTATATTCTGCCGAAAGGCGAAAAGTAAGCCTAGTATAATATTTGGTTTAGGCTACTTTACCTATTAAAAACATTGTACAGTAATTACTGTATTCCCAAACTGTAAAGTTCTAAGTTAGTTACCTATTAATATTTTCCAGTATTCTACCAAAGCTAAACAGATAAACAGATAGTTTTTGATAGGGACGTGCGAATGATGTCGTCTATTGATTGCTTTTTTAACACTAAAAATAATTCTTTCTTCGCTCATTAGTTAGTACCTTTAGTCATAAAAGCGAAACACATTGCAATTGGTGAATTCCAGTACAGTTTAACTAAAGATGATACTATATTTGTAGTTTGCAATTTTCGGACTTACACCATCGTCTACAATGCTATTTTTCAACTTTAATTATGTAAAAATTTGTACTCAAAGACTTTTTTGAAATAGCGAAAATTGTTTGCGCTCCTCAAGCAATCAATTTGCATTTGCGCTCTACTATTATTAACCATTTTTGGTTGCGGAATTTGCGATTGTGCTTTAAAGTAAAAAGTTTGGTTGCAGAATTTGCTGGGTTAGTCATGCTTGGTTGCAGAATTGTGATCTAATGCTTTGTGGATTCATTCAAATATTTTTCCATTGAATTTGCTGCTTGTTCGAAGCCACCAAGCAGAGAAAATTATTGCAAAGCGCCTTGTCCAAGTACCTAACGACGCGACTAGGGTGCGGGTTGAACCCACATCATGCGATCAGGGTCGTCGTAAACGCGATGTCTTTTAAGCTTTCGGTCACCCTGCCCACTAATGACGTAAATGGTTTCATAGAAATTTTTTCACATAATAAATATTGTAAAATAACTTTTGACTTTCATTATAGCAGCAACAAAAAACATTTTTACACACTTCGTGTTACAACTTTTTAATCTAAATTACTACTATATTTTTCGGATTTTGTAACTTACATATCTTAGCGAGAAATTTAACACACTTTTGTAAAACCCAAACCTACACCTGCTACTAGTCTGCTGTAGTTTTAGAATAATTACATGAACACAGTAACTTTAATTTTTGCTCTAAATTTAAAGACAAAATATGGTCAATGCCTGCAGCTTCAGCATGGAAGCAAGCAATTGAAAACGCAGGCAAATTCCAAACCAGTATTTTTGTTAAAAAGTAACGCAAATTTTTGATTGAGCAGTTAATCTTTTGTTCTTATTTGGAGGGCCCGTTTGTGGGATCCTCAGCAGCACCTTAAAATTTTAATCCAGTTTCATCTTTTATTTGCATTAACCTATTCTGGAATTACCCCAAATGATAAAAGTCTTAGATTTAAGATTCCCATTTGAGAAGTTTTCCTCAACGTTGCACTCCACGAATTTTGTCATGTTTTATTTTAGATAATCATTTTATATTATCATTTATCTCACTTAAATAATCATTTATTTTTTAAAGTGATACTGCTCGAGATAGGTTTTGTTGAGAAGAAATAGAATCTGTAGTGCAGTCGCCAGTAGCGTTCACGAGCACCCAAAAAATGTATTTTTTTCATCTATATTTTTGAAATCCTGAATAAATGTTCTTTCAAAATAGCCAATGTTTCCACCCAATTTCCGGTTGTTTTGGCGGAAATCCGGGATTCCCCGGCGAAATGTTGTTGAATTTTTTCGCTGAGGTAGGGTTGATTTTGATTTTAAAAATCGTATTTCTGTATGAAGTAGACAGTCGATTTTAGGTTCAAACGAAAGAGGAAGATAATTGCAAACTTTTCACAATATAATTTTTGGTTTGTTTTATTATGACGTCACGATCACGATATGGTTGATTGATTCCAAATTTTTACAAAAAAATTTGACTTAGGGGCATATCGTTAGTTATTACAGCTAAAGTTAACGGAATAATGTCATGAAAGTTGCAACGTCAATAAACCAGTTTCTTACCGACAAAATGAAACCAAAGTGACATCTTTATGACGTCATTAGACAAAGCTACGTAGTAAAATGCAAAACCGACTAGACGCGCTTTTCAAACAAATTGCACGTGACAGCGAGTATTCTGATCGCGGCGCTGCGGTTTTCGTAGCAAAACATCAATGAAAATCAGTTTCACGTCGCAAACGCACCAAATGACGTTTGTGTTAAAACTTTTTTACAGTGTGAATGCATGAAGATAAACTCTGTTCAAAATTTAAGAGCAAAATAAGAATATTTATTCCTGAAGTGAAATAGGCAGAACTAATTTAATAGTTCACAGACACATCACGTCTTACAATCCTACTTCATTTGACAGCATCTTAATGCTGTCTCCACGTCGAAATGGGTAATTGTTTCAACGCCTAGTGCCGCAGATGAGGCGGATCCCCCCATCGCGGGAGCATTTCCGTGTTTCGAAGTCAGCTGACTTCGTCATCAGTGTTATGCAAAACAGTGGCGTCGCTAGGGGGGGCGAGGGGGCGGCCCGCCCCGGGTGTCACCATTTTGGGGTGGCACCATTTGGGTTTTTTTCTTCTGAGACCGAAAACCCAATGATTGGTAGGCAAAGACTTTTTTTTTTTTTTTGGTCATCACACACTTTCGGACTGAAAACTAACTCGGTTAGCAGCGAAGGCCTTTTTTTTTGGTCTTCACCTATATTTTGGCCGATAAAGGGTGCCACCACAAAATCCCGCCCCGGGTGTCACCATTCTTAGCGACGCCTCTGATGCAAAATAAGAACAGTTTTATGCTCAGTGCAAGAAAAACTTTTGAGAAAGTTTTTTCTTAACTTATTGCTATTTTGTGGCAAAGAATGACATTGCAATAGCAAAATGTTCAGACACATTGTTTGGAAAAGTGATAAAGTGGTGGAGTGAGAATAAATCTCTTTATAAACGGTGTTTCTATCATTTTCTTATTAAAGAGTATCAAATTTTTGCAGAAAACAATATTGTCACCAGCAAAAGAGCGTGAATAAGCTTATCTAGATTGTTTCAGTTTTCTGTGTTGTCCTGAGCGGACTCTTGGTTCGCAAAAGTGTCTTTTAATATAACTGAAGAATTGTAAGTTATAAAAGATATTTGATTAATTTGTGTAAAGTAGTGCACAATTTTCAAATCAAATTGCTCTGCATATGCAAAAAATTGTGATCTTTTCTATCTAAGAATATTAAAACTTAAAAAGTAAAAATCTTACAAAGAAAATATCAACAACATTAGGTAATTATTTTATCAATGCCAATTTGCTTTGATCAAGAGATAACAAAAGAACTTGCAGTCTTTGTGTCCAATTGCCATCTACCCACTTGTCTACCACTAGTAATGGATGCTACACATTACATCTCTTCTGATCGTTTAGCAGCAGAGTTGTGAATTCCAATTTTTTATAGTTTAGCTCCATTGGGGATCGAACTGGAGTCTATGCAGCTTTTTTGTGACCATGATCTGTATCATCCACTAGATATCGAGTCTTTATACAAATTAGAAGTACCGGTAATTATGTGAAATCATTGAGCGCATGCAGAGGCGTGTTACGTTAGCGTGACATTTGACTACAAGTGACGTAATTATCGGGATTAGGTTGAAGCCCCCCCTCCCTTTAGCCAAGTCACTTAGAAAATAACCCAGGTACTCTTTTTAACGTGTTTTGAACGTGACTGAAAAATAAGGGAAGCTGAAGGGGCTAGGTAATAAAGCCTTTTACTTTTATAAAGCATTTTTGTAAGTACTCAGCAGATTTTTGCTATGCTTCTCGGTATTACCATTGTTATAATTTGCTTAAGAGTAAGTATGACCAATAATAAACGACAAATTTTAACCAAAAGAATAAGTTGCGTAGTTTATTCTTCAGCAAATTTAAGGACAAATGAGGCAGAAAATTCGCGAAAATTTAAGAATAGCCAGCCTCAACCCAAAATTTACGGTTCTTATAAAAAAAAAGGATTAGGAAGGCTTCTGGCTTCACAATGCGTGCTACCATAATTTTGTTAAACGAATGGGTACAAGATCCAAATCTTTTGATGGCATGAGGCTAATAATAGAACTAGCGGCGTTGAACTGTTTTTTACTACTCTATCATGCTCCTGGACGAATTTCGGTTACCTCAAACCAAACTGCAGGTTTCTTGCCTAATGACCCTGGCACAGTACGTAAGTGAGTATATTGCATGCCCACCTGCCAGAAATTGTCTAAACTCAAGTTTTCGGTGACGTATATATGATGAATTTGATCGTAATTTACTGACCCCATGCACAATAAATAATTAAGCGGATGATCTTAGGAGTTTGCAAGGTATAGCTATGGGCTACTCTCACAGAGCAGCCGGTAGAAAGAAAGCTGGCGAGTGCAATCGTGACGCTTTTTTGTAAGAAGAACCCTAATCAAGTGAAGTCTTGTATGGCTCTTCACTTAATTTTTGCACAAACTAGTGACGTCGGCTACAATGAGTTTAAATAATGGGTCGGTTGGTTAATCATGTTAATGCGCCAGAGGAACCAAAACCACGGATGGGATTAGGTAGCGGAGCTCTCAGCGGCTGCTGAAATTCGGTTAGACTTATAAAGGGGTCTAAAGAGGCGGCCTTTTGTGACAGACAAATTTTGTAGCTTGTTCCAAGATAATTTAGTCAAAAGATGTTTAAAAACGGCTGACACATAAAGTATACTATAGGATAAGCCATTATTAATTGCAAAAAGACTTGCAGCTGTTGAACGGTTTTTGTTAAAGTAATAGTTATGGGATATTTCATAGACGCCTCTGTTCTGACACCATAAGTCATTTTAGCAATCCTAAGGTATTCGGTAAAATCAGTCATTTTTAAATCGTTCTCACCTTTTGAGATGCAGATCACAGTCAAAGTCATTTGCATACAAGACAATTTGGTTTAAGTTTAAATTTTACACCTTCTTTAATGATTTTTTTCCAATCTGTATCTATACTGTATTAAAAAAGTGAGTAAACCTATTTTAAAAACAATATATACGCGTCAAAATAAAATTTTGAAACCCTACAAACAAACTGCTATTCCCGCATTCGCAAATCGTCAGCGGCGTTTTGATCGAATAAAAAAGTGGATAAATAGCAGAGGATAGCATCACTGGCGTTACTGAGAAGGGAGGGGGCAGGGAGGCATTTTCCTCCAAATGTGGGCGCTTTATAAACAATTATGGCAATAAATTTATGAGGGAAAACAAAACGACAAGAGCGAAAAGAAGTCTTCATCTAAAACTAAACAAAAAAAGCAACGAATTTTCGGTCAAGTCCTTTTTTAGACTTCAAGTAAATTTTACGGAAAAGCAACAAATCTTCGGTCAAGTCCTTTTTTCTTCACGTAAAATTGACAGAAAAACGTGGAGCGAATTTCCAATTAAAGGCGGTGAATCATCCAGACAATTCCGGTGGTTTACAATAGCTAAAATTGAACTAAAATTTTTGATATTTTTTGTTTTAATTTTGGGACTGCGGTTGCAAAGATATTCAACAGATACAAAAAGATGTCCCCCGAAAAAAGTTTTTGGAAACTCTGAGTTTTGATCTTCCCGCCAAAACCACAGTAGGCCTAAAGGTTTAGAGAACTGTGGTAGGCCTAATAGTTTAGAGATAGTTTATTTCTAAATGGTTTAGGCCTAATTAGGCCTAACTATCTCTAAACTATTAGGCCTAATAGTTTAGAGATAGTTAGGCCTAATAGTTAGTAAGATAACAGTAGGCCTAATAGTTTAGAGAATTGTGGTTTTCGCAGGAAGATCAAAACTCAGAGTTTCCAAAAACTTTTTTGGGGGGAACATCTTTTTGTATTTGTTGAATATCTTTGCAAACGCAGCCCCAAAATCAAAACAAAAAATATCAAAAATTATAATTCAATTTTAGCTGTTGTAAACCACCGGAATTGGCTGGATGATTCACCGCCTTTAAGTGTTCCTTGCGTCCTGGCTCAAACCTCTAGTTACCGTATTTACTCGTTTTGTAGCCCGGGCCCTTATTTTTTTCAACCTTACTCACTGCCGGGCCCCTATTCAAACGGGCGTTTATTTAAGCACGGGCGCTTGTTATTTTCAAAGTAAAATTACCACAAAAATTATTGTTGAAGACAAATATTTCACGACATTTAATCTTTCTCCATATGATTTAATCATTACATAGGGTTCAATATTCTGAATGAATGAATGAGCAGTAGACAAATGGGAGCCGTAATCAATACTACCTGTTACGTAATCAATGCTATTTGTTATGCAATTGGACGTCTAAGGCGTTAGTGTTGTCTGCCAAAACGTAATCAATGCTATCTGTTATGCAATGGACGTCTAAGGCGTGACTGTTGTCTACTAGCGCTTAAAATTCAACAGCGTTGTGACACAAGCGTTTCTTAGCAGCTTCTTATTTTCTATTGTTCTCTACTACTGAAAAATCAGCTTTTGCACCGGGCGGGTATTAAAGCACGGGCCCTTATTTATTTTTTTGTTCTGCTCACACGGGCGGCTATTCAAACGGGCCCTTAATCAAGATCGGGCGGTAAAACGAGTAAATACGGTACGCCACTATAAGCTAGCATGTGTAGGTTCCTACGTATTTTGCAAGCACATTACCGTCCACCTTACCGCAACAGTAAAAGTAATCATCGCTAGGAATGCCTTTTCAACAAAATCTTTTTTATATTTTGAATGACATAATCTCAACAACAGTAAAACGAATTGAAGTGATAAACATTTTCATTTTAGCGTAAGGTGAATAGAGTTTATGTGAATATTTGTATCCCCAAAAATGGGTTCAGAGATGTTTTAACTGCAAAAGCCGGTTAATATCTCCAAATGCGAAACCATCAGTTTTCTTAACAACGCCCCCGAAAAAAAAATTTAGCTCCTCGCCCATCAACTTACGATTTTTGTGACGGATTATGGGTGGCGACAGCGTTCCCGCTACTCCTTATAAGTATTTGCTGTATGAACCATAATCAAATATCTTTTGTAACTTACAATTCTTCAGTTATATTAAAAGACACTTTTGCGAACCAAGAGTCCGCTCAGGACAACACAGAAAACTGAAACAATCTAGATAAGCTTATTCACGCTCTTTTGCTGGTGACAATATTGTTTTCTGCAAAAATTTGATACTCTTTAATAAGAAAATGATAGAAACACCGTTTATAAAGAGATTTATTCTCACTCCACCACTTTATCACTTTTCCAAACAATGTGTCTGAACATTTTGCTATTGCAATGTCATTCTTTGCCACAAAATAGCAATAAGTTAAGAAAAAACTTTCTCAAAAGTTTTTCTTGCACTGAGCATAAAACTGTTCTTATTTTGCATCAGAGGCGTCGCTAAGAATGGTGACACCCGGGGCGGGATTTTGTGGTGGCACCCTTTATCGGCCAAAATATAGGTGAAGACCAAAAAAAAAGGCCTTCGCTGCTAACCGAGTTAGTTTTCAGTCCGAAAGTGTGTGATGACCAAAAAAAAAAAAAAAGTCTTTGCCTACCAATCATTGGGTTTTCGGTCTCAGAAGAAAAAAACCCAAATGGTGCCACCCCAAAATGGTGACACCCGGGGCGGGCCGCCCCCTCGCCCCCCCTAGCGACGCCACTGTTTTGCATAACACTGATGACGAAGTCAGCTGACTTCGAAACACGGAAATGCTCCCGCGATGGGGGGATCCGCCTCATCTGCGGCACTAGGCGTTGAAACAATTACCCATTTCGACGTGGAGACAGCATTAAGATGCTGTCAAATGAAGTAGGATTGTAAGACGTGATGTGTCTGTGAACTATTAAATTAGTTCTGCCTATTTCACTTCAGGAATAAATATTCTTATTTTGCTCTTAAATTTTGAACAGAGTTTATCTTCATGCATTCACACTGTAAAAAAGTTTTAACACAAACGTCATTTGGTGCGTTTGCGACGTGAAACTGATTTTCATTGATGTTTTGCTACGAAAACCGCAGCGCCGCGATCAGAATACTCGCTGTCACGTGCAATTTGTTTGAAAAGCGCGTCTAGTCGGTTTTGCATTTTACTACGTAGCTTTGTCTAATGACGTCATAAAGATGTCACTTTGGTTTCATTTTGTCGGTAAGAAACTGGTTTATTGACGTTGCAACTTTCATGACATTATTCCGTTAACTTTAGCTGTAATAACTAACGATATGCACCCTAAGTCAAATTTTTTTGTAAAAATTTGGAATCAATCAACCATATCGTGATCGTGACGTCATAATAAAACAAACCAAAAATTATATCGTGAAAAGTTTGCAATTATCTTCCTCTTTCGTTTGAACCTAAAATCGACTGTCTACTTCATACAGAAATACGATTTTTAAAATCAAAATCAACCCTACCTCAGCGAAAAAATTCAACAACATTTCGCCGGGGAATCCCGGATTTCCGCCAAAACAACCGGAAATTGGGTGGAAACATTGGCTATTTTGAAAGAACATTTATTCAGGATTTCAAAAATATAGATGAAAAAAATACATTTTTTGGGTGCTCGTGAACGCTACTGGCGACTGCACTATTGTACTTGAGATACCACAAAAGTGATCCAAACCTTGTTACAATTTTATCCTTATCTGAACAATTGATTTAACCCGTTTGACTTCGTATCATTAGCAACCCTACATTTCTGACTTTAGTGACATCATAAATGGATGAATTCGTAAATTTTTTTGCTGAATAACCAACGCGATGTTTAATCACCGAACATCGCTTTGCTTACTTTGTAAAAATTTTTGAGAATTGACAATTTTTGGTAATATTTGAAATTTAAAATTATGGAAACCCATTCTTGGGGACCTCTCAATACGGGGCACTCTCAAGTTACATTATGTTTTGCTCTTCTTTCATATCTATCCATCCTGAGAAGTTCTCTTATTTGCCTTTGATGAATCAAAGTGTCAAAATTGGAAGGTCCGTTTGAGAGAAGCTGCTACATGGCCACTTTTCAGTTGGGTACCAGTCCTTCTTGATACTTAGAATCGGTCAAACTTCAAAGGATAGCTTTGCATGCGGAAAAGGTTAAAAAAGGTTTGAAAGTAATAGCGAAAAGAAAACAAAAATAGTAAAAAAAGAACTAACAAAAATAATTGCCAAATAGGGGTAAACAAACATACACATAAGAACATAAAACAAGTGGTCGTTAATGAGTTCAAAAATCACGCCATCTTTTTTATCGACATGGATCCTTACTGAAATTATACCGGGAGCCCCTAACACATGGGTACACATAAAGCGGTTAGCTGCACCCATTTTGTACCCAAATTTCAGATTAGGCAACGTTCAGCCCTTTTTTGGATGTAAGAAAATTGCCGTTTTTTCCGGTTTTTGGTTACCAAATCATTATCATGCGACTTAGGACCCCCAAAATTGACATACATGTCGTTTCAATTATTCCCAATTCGGGAGCAAATTCAATTTTTTAGTTTTAATCGTATTTTAGTCATACCAAATCAACAAATTCGATTCTTATCAATCAAAATGGCCAAGAAAAACAAAGGTCCTAAGAGCACGAAGCACCAACTACCTTCACCACACTAGTATTGCTTGCTTTCTTGCTCTCTAATTTACCTGTTAGATTGCTATTTCTCTTAAAACTTTCAAAATTACTGTTTTCTTGCTGTGATTTGTAGAGAAGTAGTTTAACAATTTTTAGAATCATCACAATCAAAAAACAAGTAGTTTCCACGAATTTTTGAAAAATTTATTTCCGGTATTTATATAAACCAGATAGTGTTATCGTAATTAGTTTTTTCGCGCACATGATAATGCAGAACTTTGTGCCACTGATAAAATAATGTTGATTTCGCCAGATTAAAAAATAGCTATTGACTTCATTCATCTCTTCCACTACTAAAGATCAAAATTTTCTTCTTTATAAGTATTTCTAAAAAATTGGAAAAACGCAATTTCATCGTTATCGGGACCATCAAAGATAGTCGTCTGAAAACTTTGAGTGTTTAATCGATTTTGGCTGAAAAATAACCTGATTTTTGAACAATAATATACTTTGGATCATTTTCTGCTTGAAAATTTATATCATTTTCGGCTTGTTTGGCAGTTCAGATGAATTATAATCAATTTTTTGGTCAGGTTTGTACAAGTATATATCATTAACTATGCAAGTTTTCTGTAATGTAGGACGAAAGATTTCCAACATCAAACCATATTTCGATATAGGTAATTGCTTTTGCGTACAACAACACTGCAATATTACTTACACAATCTTCTTTGCGTAATAAAAGTCAACGGAAAACTAAGAGAAAATAGGGACAGATGAAATAAAAAAGAATAAGAAAAATATAGACTAGGGACCTATTGCTACACAAGAGACTACTGTACGTTGATGGATACTTATTGGTTGTATTTTACCACCCGCTGGATGTGGGCTTTTCCTATTCTTTTCTTCGTCCTCCAGAAAAGAACGGGGCGAGTTTTCCTATTCGCTGAAAACATATCTGCACAACAAAGCAAAGTTCACAAAGAATTTAAGTCAATCTTGGTAGTGTTGCCTAGTACTGGGTTGTATTGTAACTAGCACCGGGATAGGTACTATATATAGCTTTGTCTTTATATTTCCATAAGCGTAGCCACGGGTTAGGGGGACCGGACCCTCCCTTATTGAAATGTCACCAATGATAAAAACATAGACAACAAACCCTAATATTGTTTGTTAAGTTTCAGTTTCGTTTTAGCATTTTTGTGTAAAACAGACAAAATATTCTTTTAATAGCAAAGCTGATGTATGAACTGAAATCCTAAAACTGATTTAAATTTTCAGTAGTTTCATCGTATCAAAATTTGAAACACAATTATCGTCGTGATAAGCAAATCAAAAAATAAACAAATTTAACCATCATAAATTTACCATCCAATTTGCTTCATCTTAAAATTCACACTAAACCTCAACAAACTGCGCTCCGGTGAAGATCGTATAAATCCCGTCAACGTGATTGCATTGTTGTAAACGTCATCACAATTACGAATTGTTGTTGAAGAAACCGTAGATGTTGGAGAGTTTGATATGTTTGATGTAGAACCAGGACATGGTAAGCTGGTTTATGAGGAAACAATTGGTGAAGTAATCGTTCTGTTGGAGTCGGATGAGGTTGCTGCTGAAAGCCAGTCAATGAGCTGACTTTGAATTAACTTTTGTAAATATTTAAAGCTGCAATTGCCCTGGCCATATTGGTCGCGTTTACAAACGCGAATTTGTTTTCCATACGTATTAGTTCTCCATACGTGAATTAGTTCTCCATACGTGCGAACGCGAATTAGTTCTCCATACGTATTTGGTTACCTACCTTGTGCAACCAAGCATTTCGTAGCTAAAATTTGTTTGCCCGTGTGAAAGCTATTTCAGGAGCGCTAGTAGACCTGCTTTTTGTGCGAGCTTTATAGCGAGAGAGCACTAGGAAATAATGTCACTCTGTAAATTCTAAACATGGAATGGCGTGGTTAAAAACACGTCTAAAGTGAAGTTGGCTATTAAATTACACTTTTGTTAAACTTCTCCTCCAATTCAAATGGAACCTGCCATATTTTCTCCAAATCTTACTCTAGAGTGGAGCTGTACCACCCTCACAAAATTATTTGGGGTGGTATATGCCTCGTTTTGGAAAACGTTTTGTCACAGAAATCACTGGGTGGAGTTTCCCGCCAACAATAATATTTTGTAAGTGGATAACTCTACATTAAAAAAAACTTTAACCACGGAATTCACAGGATGGAAAATTCCACCAATGATTTTGTAATTAAAATGGAGTTAAAAACACGTTTTTATGTAGGTATACTGTATATAAATGATAAGTTGGCCTAATGGCAATATACACCTAATTTTAGATATCGTCAGGCCGTGCTAAATTCACTGGTATATATCAATTCGGATCACCACGTCAACCGAAATGTAGATGATTAGATGACTATGCAGCAGTGGGTTCTGGCTAATACATCTATCATTGACCAATCGATTTTGGGTATAATAAGCGGTGGTTATTGCTTAATAGGCCTGACTAAATTTTTTAAATGCAACTCAACCAACCTCTTTGGGAATATAAAATGCACTAAAGTTCAGCTCAAACAGAAAAAAAAGGTTTGTAGCTGTCAAGCAACTCAAGTTTTTTTGGCAATTATTGGGACTTCCGCGACGACCTTTGGGTCGGAAGTCTCCAGTAGCGTAGCCAGGGGGGGGGGGGGGGGGCGAGGGGGGCTATAGCTTCCCCATTGGCATGTCGACCAAAATGCAGAATGGGAAAAACACTACGTTTTTAGCACTTTTGAACTGTCTTATGCACTGGAGTGGACTAAATAGTGATTTAAAACATCTTTTGAAACATTTGTTCATGGAGGGGGGCTAATTTGTCAAAAATAAACCAACAAGTAAATGAAAGCTTTAAAAAATGGTAAGAAATAAGCAATCAAATTCGATTGCAAGTGTAAAAATGCTAAACATCATTTCTTTCAAATCTCTTTTCATTAGCCCCCCCCAATTATTTTTCTCTATAAACTGTATACGAAATAGATTATTCCGTGTGAGTTTCATTGAAGTATTCGATTTTATAATTTACCATCATCTAAACAAGAGAACTAACATTTTACAATTAGCCACCTCCCAAATAGCCCATTTATGCCGCCAGTTTAATCATGTTTGCACTGCCAATTTCTAAGCCACGTTTTAAAAGCATTATTTTTTAATCAAAATAGCCCTAAAATGAAGTTATTTTTGTAAAAAAATGCAAAATTTTCGAGCGCTGGGGATTTTCGTGACTTCCCAGCCAAAAACTGAAATGCCAATTGTAGGTTTAAACAGCTCCAGTTCGAAAACTAATCGCACAAGTGGAATAAAAGTTTCGAATTTAGAAGCATCTGGGCAAGCAGTTTCAGCTCCCTAAAATATATTATGATGATTCTGATGCTTTTTTTTATTTCTTCCTTTCTTTCTTTCTTTCTTTATTTATTGAGCAAATCACATTATGGTGACAAAAACTCCCAACCACCAAAGCTAGAAACTTAAAATTTGGACAGATGATAAGTCTATACATGAAGTTGCGAGCCAGCAATGTCGGAGGCTCTACGTCACGTGGTTTGGGGCAGATGCACCCAAAACTTGCGACAGCGAAGTTTATTAAGTGATTTTAGTCACGTTCGCGCGCGTGCTGCCGTGGCCGATTGGTTAAAGGCGCCAGTGCTTGAAACCTAAGATCTGAATTCAATTTGTTTAGTTGGCCATAGGTTTTGTCAAACCAAAATTATATCAAATCTTCCATATAAATTTTTTTTTCGATTACGACAAAATCGATTTTAATATTTTTTGTTTGACACTACATATGATCAGAGGGTATTTAGTTTCATTCTGTGTGAAGACGTCCGAAAGATCAGTTTTGGACCTCAAGCTAGCACGCTAGGTTTTTGTTGCTATCAGTGGAAATTTTAAACACAAAACTATTTTGACATAGTTTGGAGGTAGTCACTTACGCGCTAGTGCTGCACTGCTGTGGCCTAATGGTTAAAGCTGCCAGTGCTGGAAACCTAAGACCTGGGTTCAATCATTTAGTTGGCCATCGCTTTTATCAAACCAAGATTGTATCAAATCTAGTATATTAATTTTTTCCGATTGCGACAAACCCGCTTTTAATATTTTTTGTTTGACACTACATATGATCAAAGGGTATCATGTTTCATTCTTTGTAAAGACTCCCGGAAAATCAGTTTTTTAATACCTCAAGCTAACACGCTAGATTTTTGTTGCTATCAGTGGAAATTTTAAACACAAAACTATTTTGACATAGTTTGGTGGTAGTCACTTACGAGCAGGTGCTGCCGTGGCCGAATAGTTGAGGCGCCAGTGCTTAAAATCTAAGACCTGGGTTGAATTATCTAGTTGGCCATCGCTTTATCAAACCAAGATTATATTGAATCTAGCAAATTTTTTTTTTTTGATTACGACAAAATCGCTTTTAATATTTTTTGTTTGACACTAGGTACGATCAGAGGGTATCAGGTGTCATTCACTGTGAAGACGCCCCAAAAATTATTTTTCTTACACCATAAGCAAACGCGCCAGCTTCTTTTGGTGTCAGTAAAAATTTTAAAGACAAAAATATTTAGACATAATTTGGGGGTTTTAACAGGGGCGCGGAGAGCCGAACGTGGGCCCGGGTCCAGCTCAAATATGATGGAAATAGACGGAGAAAATGCTGCTGTTTGGTCTGATAACTGAGGTGATCTCCCAAAAAAAGCAGGTCTTCATCGAAATTTTAACGGTTTTTCCGGCCAAATTCTAGTGATTTCAAAAAAAAAAAACAAGAAAAAAAAGGTCTTCACCGAAATTTCGACGGTTTTTCCGACCAAAATTAGGTGATGTCGAAAAAAAAATAAAGCTCTTCGCATGCGATTTCGATGGGCCTTTCACTTCTCAATGTCATTTAGATGGGCCCCCTCTCGAGCTCATGGGTCTCCTAACCTCCATGGGCCCCGGGGTCATTGTCCTCCTCTGCTCCCTCCTCTTGGTGGGCCTGGGTTCTAATCCCCTGAAACCCCCAAATGAATCCCGAAAAAATCAATTTTGTTGACGGTTGAAGCTAGGGTGCTAAATTTTTTGATATCAGGAGATAATAAACAGACAAATACCTGGACATAGTTTGAGGGTATCTCCCTCAAGGGGACCCCCAAACGGATACCTGAAATATCAATTTTTTGAACGCTTAATTTCGGGTTACAGTTTTTTTTGATATCACTACATATTTAAGAGGGAAATATTTTGACGTGGTTTGGGGGTATCACCTCAGAAATGGAACCGGTCAGGATTTTCTCGACCCGACCCGACCGGTAAATTTCAAAATCATCGCCCGTTGACCGGCCGGTTGACCGGTTTTTGACCGGCCCGGTCGACCGGTTTTTTACAGAAGGTTTTTCTTCACTATTCAATGTTTTTAATGAAAAATTTTCAAAAGGGGGGAGGGCATGGATGAGGTTTTAAAATTTGTGACTTTAGTCGGGGTCTGAGAAAAAAACGCAAAAAAATTTTTGCGTTTTTTGCAAAAATGACTCAATTTTAAGACCGTTTTTGGTTAAGTTTTGGTTTGAAAGACCTGTTTTGAGCAGCACAAAACATGCACAAAATAAGCATAAAAACCAGTGGAGGGCACAAGCTAAATTATTAGACGTTCTTTCTAATGATATTTTGCGAAAGATCAAAAAATAAAGTTACAATTTTTTAGCTATTGGTGACATATTATTTGCAATTTGCCGAGCAGCAAACACTAAACTTTTTTTCGGCAGTGCTGCCTTAGCAGTTACAAAAAGCTAAATCAGAAAAAAATAACAGCAGAAGATAGGTAACAGTAAAAACATACGAACATCACAATACTTGTACTATTATACCCAAAAACATTAAAATGATGGAGCAATAACATTATATAATATTGAAAATTATGTCACTAACAGCGTGAAAAAAGGAATACTGAAAAATTATGTCACTAACAGCGTGAAAAAACTAATAATATTGATAACAACTAGGCTGCTTCACTAGCAGTTTGAGAAAGTATGAAAAGGATCTATTGCAACACATTATGTACTAGAAAAGGTTTTTTGCTCTACAGAGATTTATGTACTGTTTTGCAATAGATCCTTTTCATGTACTTTCTCAAACTGTTAGTGAAGCAGCCTAGTAGTTATGCATATTATTAATTTTTTTCACGCTGTAACCCTGTTAGTGACATAATTTTTCAATATTCCTTTTTTTTCACGCTGTTGGTGACATAAATTTTCAATATTCCTTTTTTCACGCTGTTAGTGACATAATTTTCAATATCATATAATGTTATTGCTCCATCATTTTAATGTTTTTGGGTATAATAGTACAAGTATTGTGATGTTCGTATGTTTTTACTGTTACCTATCTTCTGCTGTTATTTTTTTCTGATTTAGCTTTTTGCAACTGCAAAGGCAGCACTGCCGAAAATTTTTCTGAAGAAGCTTCCCGGTTTGGGAAGCGAAACATCAAACCAATAAATAAACTCATCGGTAGTACAAAGTGGTTAGTGGAGCAAGTTTGCTCAGTGAGAGTTGGTTTGTGTTTCAATTGCAAAGTTTTGATTTAAGATTGGTGTGCTGCTTTCTGAGATTCAAGGAGCTAAGGAAACTATCAACTGCTATTTTTGATTTGACAAATAACATCTTAGTCGTTCTCTAGTATTAGTCGACTTGGACAATTCTAGAGATTAAAGGTTGTACTCTAGCCAAGTGTCAACGATCGCGACTATAATGCAAGGATATATTCGCGACTTATTTTTCGAAATATGACTGGCTTAGAATAAATTCAAAGAAAAAACCCAAACATAACGCGAAAAAATATCACTGATTTTTTACATTGACGTATATCTAGCAAATGAAAAATCAAGCATAATTTAAGGATATTGGCTGGCTTACGTGTTAGAATTATCATTGGCCAAGGGCCAATTCATCGATGGCCAAAGACGTTTTGCTATCAGTCTATTACATGGCCAATGACAAATCAAAAGCGTGGTTTGAAAATGGCTGGCTTATATACCCGAATTATTGATAGCCAAAAACGTTTCGTTGTCAGTAGAGTAAAATATGGGCCATAAATAATACAACACAACGTAGTTTTAATACCGGTAATTTAACCACAGCCTTAAAGCTATTGGAAAGACTTTACGGTCATGCCAATCGTGTAGATTCGCATTACTACTCCCAAGCATCTTAAATCGCTTACAGCAAAACAGGGAAAGCATTTCTACCAAACGAAATTTATATCACTAAAAATTAGCAGCAATTTAGAATCATTAAAATTTTTTTTATTCACTGATTGTCATTTTAAAACTATAGGTTTTTGTGTTTCGACCAGTAACTTAGGCCATCCTCACGGCTAGCATTTAGAAGCATAAGTTATTCATCCATACAATTTATTATTGTAATATGCAGTGCGAATGAGCTATCGCGACGCGTTTCGACTTTTTATCGATGCAATTTTTTTTCCAAATTTGGTAAATGAGTTTTATATCATTGCATGTTTGAAAGTTTCATGATTTAAAATTGCTGCTAATTTTTGTTTCCAAATTATTAGTTGCAGTTTTATATCAGTGCATGTTTAAATATGTGTTATTCTTTTCGCCTGATGAGATCCCTGAGCAAGGTCGAAACGCGTCGAGATAGCTCAATCGCACTGTATATTACAATAATAAGTTGTATAGATGAATAACTTATGCTTCTATATGCTAGCCGTGAGGATGGCCTAAGTCAAAAATGGAAACCGGTCGGGTCGACCGGCGAGTTGGGTTGCCGGTCGGGTCGAGATTCTTCGACGGGCCGGTCAAGCCGGTTGAAAAACCGGTCGAATTCTCGTTTCTGGCAACTAAAAGACATCTAAGCACCAACCGAAATATAATATATTTTATCATAAACAAAAGTTTTTATAAAAAATCAGTATTAACAAACCACACCTTTCGAAAACACTTGTTGAATGGTTTCAAGCTGTGACTAATATGCTGTGACCATTAAGACATGTACATCCAGGGACGTATTTAGAATGGGAGTATTGTGCCATGCCTCCCGACTTTGGGCCACGGCACAAAGCAAAAAAGTGCAAAATATACGTTAAAATCGCGTAATCAGATTCTAATAAAGCATGCATGTGGAAGAGGCTTGCGCTACCTGGCATTTTAGCATCATTTTAATCAGCTTAAGAGTAGAAATGGCGCAGATTTCAGGTTTTTTACTACATGCTAAAATCTTGCCGCTTTGAAAAGCTTGTTTCAACATAAATTTACCACACTCTACACTGGGCAAGAAAGACATAGCTCTTATTTTTTTTCTATCTAACTGGTCATGGCTTGTTCTGAAGTAGCAGCATTTCTACAAACTACTGGGGCACATTATATTTCGAATGTTTTCCAGCCAATGTCGTGACAGTTTAGTGTTTTCAATGAAAATAACGGACGCGTTGCGTTCATCGAGATAGTTATTGATAACCACTTCGTACTACCGATGAGTTTATTTATTGGTTTGACGTTTCGCTTCCCAAACCGGGAAGCTTCGTCAGAAAATTTTCGGCAATGCTGCCTTGGCTGTTACAAAAAGATAAATGAGAAAAAATAACAGCAGAAGATAGGTAACAGTAAAAACATACAAACATCATAATATTTGTACTATTATACCCAAAAACATTAAAATGATGGAGCAATAACATTTAATAATATTGAAAATTATGTCACTAACAACGTGAAAAAAATTAATAATATTCATAACAACTAGGCTGCTTCACTAACAGTTTGAGAATGTATGAAAAGAATCTATTGCAAAATATTATGTACTGGAAAAGGTTTTTAGCTCCACAGAGATTAAAATTGATTGTTCCGTCTGTATATAAATCTCAAAAGAGCTAAAAAGCTTTTCCAGTACATAATGTTTTGCAATAGATCCTTTTCATACTTTCTCAAACTGTCAGGGAAGCAGCCTAGTTGCTATGAATATTATTTCTTTTTTTCACGCTGTTAGTGACAAAATTTTCTATATCATATAATGTTATTACTGCTCCATCTTTTTAATGTTTTTGGGTACAATAGTACAAGTATTGTGATGTTCGTATGTTTTTACAGTTACCTGTCTTCTGCTGGTATTTTTTTTTCATTTATCTTTTTGTAACTGCAAAGGCAGCACTGCCGAAAAAAAGTTTAGTGCTTGCTGCTCGGCAAACTGCAAATAGTCTGTCACTAATAGCTATAAAATTGTAACTTCATTTTTTGGCCTTTCGCAAAATATCATTAGAAAGAACTTCTAATAATTTTGTTTGTGCCCTCCAGTGCTTTTTATGCTTTTTTTGTGCACATTTTGCGCTGCTCAAAATAGGTCATTCAAACCGAAACTTGACCAAAAAAGGTCTTAAAATTGAGTCATTTTTGCAAAAAACGCAAAAGTTCTTGTGCGTTTTTTTCTGAGACCCACGTCCAAAGCGACAAATTTTAACACCTCACCCATGCCCCCCCTTTTGAAAATTTTTCATTAGATACTTGAACAGTGAACAAAAACCTTTTGTAAAAAAACCGGTCGACCGGGCCAGTCAGAAACCGGTCAATCGGCAATGATTTTGAAACACCGGTCGGGTCGGGTCGAGAAAATCCTAACCGGTTCCATCTCTGGCCTAAGTTACTGCTCGAAACACGAAAACCTATAGTTTTAAACTGACAATCAGTGAATAAAAATTTTTTAAAGAAATTTATTTAATGGTTAGCTTCAAGAGCATTAACGGTGTCATTACTATCACCCTAATTTGTTGATGAACGAAATCTGATAATAGGGTGTTTACTATTTCACTTTTTTTTGATATAGCAGTAGTTCATGATTTACAGGATACAAATCGGTACTGAAACTCAATGCAGAAGTTAATTTTTTAAAACATTGGTGTTTCTACATACGGGTAAGCTACGAAGTTCTATTTTTTCGGGGGTTTAGGGGGAGAGGGAAGGAGTGCACAAAATCTATTTTACCACAACTTGAAAACTTCTGCAGGTAGAAAATCAATATTGAAATTAAAAGACTAAGCGTACTTTTTATTTCCTATCTATCTTCAGTGCTTTTTATAACCCATCTGCAACAGGAAAAAATTTAATGATAAAATGTACACGCAAAGGTAATACTGAACCTGAGTAAGAAAGGCATTGTCAAAAACTACTATTATCAAACTGTTAACGAGGCAGCTAATCAACGCTTGGCCCAGTCGCTGAAAGCAGCTCAACTGAGAGTGGTCAACTGTAGCTTGCCTTATGCAATACACTCTGTGTTTGTCTGGTTAAATTCATCAGCAAAGTATAAATTGTAAAAGCAATTAAACTGATCAAAAAACACAAGTGACGGATTATTTAGCACCATAGTACAAAGATTAGAAACACTTTGTTTAACTACTTTCATAGTTCATGCATCGCTAATAAGTATAACAAAACGGACACGGTGTGAATAGCCTAAGATAAGCTGCAGTTGGCTATTCTTGGTGTGAGTTGTTCTCAACGACCGGACTGGGAAACAATTCACTTCCTCACTGATAGTTCAGTGGTATTAGTTTTTGACAGTATCTCCACCACATTGGTTTCAGTTCTGCATGTACCAGTATAGCAGTTTATGTAAATGACGTTTTTCCGTGGCATTTAGTCTATAAAAATGTGTTAAAACAGGTAAAAAATAAGGTATGCTGAATTGTTTGACACTGATCTTAATTTTTCTATCTGCAGTAGTTTTCAAGTTGTGACAAAACAGGTTTTGCGTATTGTCCCTCAAAACACTGTAGCTTATTCAGCCCACAGAAACTCCAATATTTTTGAAAAATAACTTTTGCTTTGTGGTTTAGTGCTGATTCGTTTCCTGCACAATGTATATCATATATAGACAGCGAAATTCTCTCCCTTTTCCCCAAAAAATGTGAAAAGTAATACCCTAAACTATTAATCAAAAAACGCTGTATTTTTGACATACTGATATTTGCGATACGTAAGACAAAAAAGAAGAGCGAATTGAAATAAACCCGACCCAAAGTACAAGCAGTAAGAAAATTAAAATTGTCACACTTATTGCGTGTCATTCTTTCAATTGCTTTAAACGCGTGCGTATCAGATTATGTGGTACCATTTGTATTTGATAAGTTTTGCCAGTTTCAAAAAAAATTGCACAGCTTAACAATCATCAGTTTCGGGATTCTCATTTTTTACAAGGATAGTTTACAACATCTTAATAATATAACAATCATCAGTTTTGGCATTCTTATTTTCTACAAGGATAGAGTCTGCACTATTGTTACTACAGCTATCGCCTCCATCATTGTCCCTTTTGTTTCTTCGATTTTGTCGTATTTTGCCCTCCATTCCAGTTGATAGTTTGGTAGAGTACTGTAGTAATTGCACTTCCCAATTTCCTAAATTTAACATTTTTGTGGAACGTGTGAGCCAAACATTCTGTCAAAAAATATCACTGCATTAAACATTGATACAACGTCGCAATGACTATTAGATAAAACAAGTAAAATCTTACATTTACCTTTGGCGGTGCCTCAGCAGTAAAATGTTGCTTATGACTTTACAGACACCAGTCTTACATTGCCTTGATCGATATTAAAATTACATTGTCGATATTACATTGCTTTGATCGATCTACCCTATATCTTCCTAGGGGTGGGAGCATGGAGTAACTGCTCAAAGCCCAAGCATCAGAGGTGGAGTTCTCGAGGACGTCCTTGGCCTCGAAGACTTCCTCGAGGACACATTTTGAAGTCCTTGACCTTGGCCTCGAAGCCTCAAGTCCTCGAAAATTGGCCTGTCCTTGGTTCGAGGACAAGACTATTTTTTGAATTGTTAAAATTTTGTGGAGCGTCTGAAAAATTGTTAGGAAGGCGTTTTTTTCTGGAGATCGCCTGAAAAATTTTTGTGAAGACCGTTTTATGTCTGTTTTTTTTTGGAGAGCACTTGCACTTGCATCCTTGGTCCTTGGCCTTGGCCTCGAGCATTCCTGTTCTTGGCCTCGAGAGGGTCTGTCCTCCAAAAGGCTGTTCTTGGCCTTGGCCTTAGCCTCGGATTTTTTGTGTCTTTGGCCTTGGCTATGGCCTCAAGCCTTGGGTCATCGACTCCACCTCTGCCAAGCATATGGCAACTTTCCAAGAAGGCGACTGAGGTCGAGAGGGGAAGAGAGAAGTGCCGAAGATGGCTCTTCGTAATGATTCGATAGAGAAGCAGTCGAGATCTTGTCTAAGATTTTGTGTTGGGTGACCTCAGACCAAACTGATTACAGGCGCTGCAAGAAGCAGAACTGGAGCGACCGATCCACCTTATGTAAGATGCAAGCATGAGGCTGTAAATGTGGAAAGGTATTGTGGTAGATGTGGGAACTGGAGTTATGTTAAAAATAAAGCCCATCTTAGTTATGCGTTGCCTACCGGAAGTGAGATGGTGCACATAGCAAGCTCGTACTAAAGGTGTCAATGAAAGACTTAAGTTATGGCGTTCGAAAAATAACTTAGGTACGGGACCGATGAGATTAGCAGTAGCGTAGCCAAGGGGGGGGGGGGGGCGGAAAGGGCCTATAGCCCCCCACATTGGTATGTCGACCAAAATGCAGAATGAGAAAAACACAACGTTTTTAGCTTTTTTGAGACCGTTAAATGCTCTAGAGCGGACTAAATAGTGATTTAAAACATTTTTTTAAACATATATTAAGGGAGGGGGCTAATTTGTCGAAAATAAAAATAACAAATAAATAAAAACTTTAAAAAATGGTCAAAAATACGTAATCAAATTTGATTGCTAGTGTAAAAATGTTAAACATAGATGTCATCAACAAATATACTATAAACTAAGGAATAGGGGGGAGAGGCTATTTAGGATTAGCTAATAACGAATTTATCTCAAATTACTTTTCATTAGCACCCCCCCCCCAATTATTTTTCTCTATAAACTGTATACGAAATAGATTATTCTGTGTGAATTTTATTGAACTATTCAATTTTTATAAATTACCACCATTTAAAATTTTGTCACTAGCCACCTCCCAAATAGCACATTTATGCAACCAGTTAAATCATGTTTGCACTGCCAATTTCTATGCCACGTTTTAAAAGCGTTTTTTTGTCAAAATAGCCTTAAAATTAAGTTATTTTTGCAAAAAAATGCAAAATTATCGAGCGCTAGGGGCTCCGCCGCCAGACCCGTGCCTCCAGCGGCTGGGGGCTTTGCCCACAAACCCCCAGCCTCCGGCGGCAGAGGGCTTCGCCCTCAGACCCCCAAAACAGCCCCCCCATTGCGAATTTCTGGCTACACGCCTGGAAATTAGGATAACAAGGTGTCAAAAGAGTTGAGGAAGTTTGTAACAGGAAATAAAAACTAGTTTTGGCAAAGCAAATAAAAGTGATGAGAAATTCGTTCCTCCAAAGTTATTGTTGTATCCAGCATTTAATATTTGTACGGTAACTTTAATTTAAAAATACCTCGTACTTACTAATACTTTCCTACTATCAGTAACTTTGACAAGTTCTTTGTTAGTTTTTGCTGGAGCAAGTGCGATAAAGTTATTGTCAATGCCGAGAGCACATGAGCCATGCAAGCATTCTGACGGCGAGATCATCTTATCTTGCATAGGTTCTTTCATCTCTCATTTCCTAAGAAATATATTCCATACGATCTTCAAGATTGTTGACGGAGCTCCGTAATCGCACAAGCAGGTGTACAATATTTGCAGAATTATAGTAATCGCAATGCGCCGAATGGGGTGAAACAGGAGTTACAAATGTTTTCGATCTGAGTAAAACAGGAAAGATATTGCAGAAAATACGATTTCAAACTCCATCAACCTAAGTATTTAGCCAAAAATACTGTGAGAGTTTTTAATATTTTAAACACTGAAAACTTGAGCTGCAACGTCCGCAACCTGTCAAAGATAAGACAGTAACAAAAACGAATGAATAAAGTTTAGTGCTCTTTAATAGAATTGGCTAAACAATGGCCATTCAGTTTTGTAGAAATCTATAATTTCGAGCATCCAGCCCTTGTAGACAGCATCTGATAAGCCTTTGGCAAATTTTACAAACACAAAGTCTTTCATTTGTCTTAAAAACTTATTTAGTATACTTGTTTTTAAAGTTACAGCATAAAGTTTTATTACATAACCTGAAAAAATTAACAAAACATTTCAATTTTACATTTACAGAAAAAAAAGCAGCAATTCGTACATACAAACAACACCCTCTTCAGTGTTCACTCAGCCATGTGATTGGAAAACCCAAAAGGAATGTTGTCAGGGTCTAGTTGCCATTTCTTCTACCTGGAGGGGATAACTCAAAACTTGTTTAAAAGCAAACACGAACAAGAAACTTGGCGATTACCTGCAATTCTACAACAAATTTTCACTGTGAACAAGTGAACATCGAATGAATGACACGTCATTATAGCGGTGATGACGCCATTTAACAATAAGCATAACAGCAACAAACTAATTGCTTAAAACGTTTGGTTCTATAGGCTATATCAATTACCTTTGTTCTCTTTCCACCGTGAGAGCAATTTTTTCATTACACCACGGCAACATAAGTGCATGTAATCCAGTGGAAATCCATCTACCATACTAACACCATCTACCATACTAACACCATACTACAATACTAACTTAACATCGACCATACTACCATCCATCTACCATACTAAACCAGATCTTCCATTGTGATGCCTTGCATCACTTTGCACCAAAAAACTCAAATCAGATCTTGGCTAACAATCAGTTTTTACGAAACACACGTGCTTTAAAGCTAAATCGTATTCTCTGGTAATTACGCATCGTTTGCAACTGCTGTATCCAGAATGTGATTTAATGTGCTTGAGAGAACCGCGTGCTGGAGCATCACAAGCATAAATACCATGATTTCCTAATCGAAAGTTCACATTATTGCAGCTAATATTAACAGATCGGAGCTGGTTTAAATCCTGTAGAAAGTTTTGCAACAACACCTCTGCAGGTGGCACTTCCCTGTTTAATAATTTTTTGGTGCAATATAAATCAACACATGTTGGTATCATTTTAGATTTATAAAGTCTTGCCAGAATTGGTTACAGCTTGTAGTCAGGGGAGCGTTCAAATAAATGAAGACCATCAACATTAATGAGCAAGGAAAACTCAACATCATGCAAATGACTGTAGAAATACACGAAGGCATTTGTTAATGCTAAAAGTCAATTAGGAAAATAAGCATATTTGCCCTCTAGCATAGATTTTGAAGTTAGCTTGGGGCTTGGCAGCAATGTTTTGAAAGACTTGGGCAATTTATTGTGGATTGTATGCAAATCTTTAAGTAACCTTGATAATATGGATGATTTGGGAACTATTACTTCATTTAATGCCCAATTAGTAATTATCTGCTTTATGCGAGTAAGAAACTCAAGAGACTAATTTGTAGCAAGTGCATTTTCAGTTTGTTAGTGCTCTGCTTCCAAACTTATAGAATTAAGTTGCAGAAGAGCTTTCTTGCGTAACTTTGTTTTCTTCACCACTGTGCGTATGACTGCACTCCTCTTCAATTAGTTGCTGCTCTGACATCATATCAATAGAGTCATCTAATTTGTTATGAGTTTGAGCTTGTACATTATTAACACCAACACCAATATGATTTGGTGTCATAACATATTTCTTCCTACGCAACCACTGCTAGTAAATTCCTTTACGATGTTCATGAGGTATTTGCAACAGGTTTACGCCCAACAATGAAAACTTGAATTACACTATATATATTATTGAATTACTTGAATTACACTATATATACTTACACTGTACATAACCGACAAGTTTGACGTCCTTTGTGGTCGACTCCTGGGAAATCATAACGACTTCCACTATGATTTCCCAGGAGTCGACCACGAAGGACGTCAAACTTGTCGGTTATGATTTCCGTGGTCACACAAGGGGAACCCTCGTAGTAGGGATAGCCTATGGTTGTCCTTACTACAAGGGTTCAGCGATTTTTTCACTTGTTTTTTTAAGTACCACAAGTGAAAAATCGTTTATTCCCTACAAATCCTCTGCCGCTGTGCAAGCCTTAAGGTTTGTCCAGTTCGGCCAAGAGTCTTGTCCAGCTGGGGAATAACTTTTTTAGAAAAGCTGAGGGCTGCCGATGAGAGCTAAAAGCTCGAAACAGCGCTGTCCACCTCTGTACACTGTACATATTGCAAAAACATAAATCGAAGTTAGCTTGCTTTGCTATGAAATATTTGTTCCTCGTGAGATTTTTTTAATAGATTTCGCATCAACCGCTCAAAGTTGTAAGTCGGACCGAGCTTTTTGGGTCGGGTTTGGGCCCAAAGTGGATAAAAGTTTCGGGCTTAATTTGGGCGTGAGACGTACTTTTTGTCTTACGTGCACAAAAATATAGTCAAAATAACTTGGCAACATTGCCAAATTTCTCAGACCTAACTTAACTTTCGTTTTTTTTTCGGGCATGATTTGGGCTTTAAATTAGTTTCGGGGTTCGGGCCGGGTTTGGACTTATTTTTTCAGGTTCGGGACGGGTTCGGGCCGGAACTAATCGGCCCGTTTACAACTCTGCAACCGCTAAACCACATATCAATAGTATCCAAAAATACAATATTTTCAAAGTTTTGTATGATTAAACTTTGTCACTGGCTAATAATAATTGGGTGGCTAATCTTCATAAGAACTAACATTAAGTGTTTTTTCGAAAACAATCTAAAGCAAATCCATTATCAAATGGAATCAAGAAACTGTTTAATTACCAGTATCGGTACCATATCGAGAATTAGTTCCAAACTTATATCTACTTGATCAACGTACCCTAACGGAATTTAATGCTACCAGTACTGAAATTAAATAATAACGTGTTTGTAAAAAGTTTTTTCTAATAAATTGTAAACATTTACAATTCATTACTTCATTCTAAACAAAAATTAGCTCACTAGCATCTAAGCAAAAAATTTACTCCAAAAAAGCAAAAGATTTCTTTGTGTCCTTGGCCTTGGCCTCGAGCTTTACGTCCTCGACTCCACCTCTGATAGTTGTACAGTATTTATGTAATACAAAATCGAGATTTACATTTACTAGTTTCCACTCCTAATTGTTTGAAAGTTATATCATTTCACTCTGTAGTAGTAGAAAAAAAGCTGGTGTGGCCCAAATACAAAAATTTTAAGGGATTTCTAGGGCAAGAAGGAAAGGAAATTTTACCTATTTTTGCCGGCTTCGTGTCCAACTGAATTATTTGGCTACTTTGTTGGACTTTGAAACATCAGGAAATGGAACGTTTTGATGCCCACTTCCAAACCATTGACCATCAAACTTTAATTACCATTTATAGATGTAGTCTTTTAGGTTTGCAAGCGCTGCATGAAATAACAAGTTCGGAATCTTACCGACTACGGGTTGATTTGGAAGACTGGGAAGGCAATACTGCTTATGCTGAATACTCGTAAGTGGTTGCTGTAGTTGTTTTGGTTAGTTTATTAAAGTGGCTTGTTTTCGAAATTAAAAAAAGTTTCAAAGTTGGTTGAAAATAAGTTGCAAAACTGGGAGAAACAATTATGCTAAATTAGACTGTTGAAAGCGCCCATCTTTAGCAAATTAACTTGATTTGTCATGCTTATATTACACCTGAGACAAAAAACCTCAATTTTGAGGTTTGTGCCAAATCAAGCCGGTATAAAAACTTGGACATTTGTTTGGCTTCTGTATAATTTAATGAGGCTACCATACGTTTTGGTGACTTAGACATTTTTTGATTAAATTTAAAAAACCGGTGAACAAAATTTGGACCGTCTACCCCGTCATGTGACGTCAGTAAGATGACGACTTTAACTTAAAACTAGTTTTTCTGAAAAAAATTAATAAACACCAATTAACAAGCAAGTTTGATGTTCCCATGACCTCGGGTTTGAAAGTTAGGTTGGAAAATTTTTGTCCCGTTCTCCCGCATGTGAAGTGCGTTGGTCAAATAACCTGTGTAAAATAAACTCAAAATAATAAGCAAATCAAATTAAAAGCAAATACAGTTAGAAGCATAACGGTCGGAATTTCTGCGTAATATAAGACCTAAAATAATTGCCATAATATTATGCTAAGTTTGATTCTGGAAATCGTTTTTGTTCTTAGCTTAAGTGCAGTTAGTTTTACAAATCATTGAGTGAGGCTTGAATTCTATCGATTCAAAAAAGTGCTTGATAGCAGCGGCTGAATGTTTCATCATAATTAGGGTACGTTTTTTCAATATAGTCAATTTGTTAGTAGTAAGTAAGAATGATGTGATTTTTTGTAAAAACTATGGATAGAAAGATTCAGTTTCATACTCTTAATTTTATTGGTCAATAAAAAAGTAATTTTGTACCGTTAGGTCAGCTTTCTTTTTATCGGGCAATAAACACAATTTTTTGTCATTATCACTCATTTTTCAGTTTATCACCCATAAGCAGAGATGTGGAAGCGTAAGCTGGAAACGGAAGCGGCGGAATCGGTTAAATTATTGTGGAAGCGGAAGCTGAAGCACTTTGATGAAAGAGACTGGAAGTGGAAGCGAACTCAAAAGCCACTAATTCTATATGGAGCAGGAAGCGGAAGCAAAAAATTCCAAAGGTGAGGAAGCGGAAGCGAACTCGGTTGCATAAAACTTCAAAAGAAGCTGGAAGTGGAAGCATTAAAAATTTGACTGCTTTCAAATCCCTGCCCATAAGTAGCAATAGCCAGGCGCACAGCCAAAAACCTTTGATCGGGATGTTTGAGAGTGTCTGGGGGTGAAGCCCGTAGCGTTCGGGGATTTTGTGAGAATAACTTATTTTTAAGCCTATTTTGATAAATTTAATGTTTTTAAAACTTGCCATAGAAATCAGCTCTGGTGGCAAAACATGATTAAACTGGCTGCGTAAAGATAGGTTTGGTGGGTTGGGCTAACTTAATTGTAAAATTTCAGTCTTTTTTTTACAAACCAGTATTATCATTAAATCCTATATTTCGAAAAAAAACTCACAATATACTAATTCATGTGCATTTTATAAAAAAAAAAGATAATTTCAGGCTAGGCCTAATGGAACGAGATTTGAAAGAAGTGATTGTTCTCCTTCTTCTGCTTCTTTCTTCATTGCCCGCTTTTTCGTGAGGGTTGCTGGAGCAGCACCTCAAGATTAAGTCGCCACACTTCATGGTCTTCCATCACATCCCTCATTTTGCTTGGGTAAAGTCCTAAGCGATTCCATTCAAGATCTTCAATGTAATTGGTTCATCTAGTTCTAGGTCGTCCAACTGTTTTTTTTTTTCATTTGCTTTGGCAAGTAAAGCTTGTTAGGGGAGTCTTTCCTGAGGCATTCTGCTTACATCATGGCCAAACCATCTAAGCTGAGATCTTTCAATTTGGAGAAGTAACGGCTCGATGTTCAGAGATTTTCGAACATAAAAGCTTCACACTTTGTTAAATAGTGTAACTCTTTGAATTCTTTGTAAAAATCTCATTTCGAACGCTTGCTCGTATGATCGCATTCTTTCGGTCATTACCCAAGATTCATTGGTAAGAATAGGGACAAAAATTGTTTTGAAAATTGAGAGCTTTGCCTCTTTTCACAAATTCTCGTTTCATGACAACCGAATAGTGCAAAGCTTGCATTACTGCACTAGCCTTGCCAATTAGGGTATCCAGTTCTCCGTGTTGCCTTCCGTCACTCGTGAATGCAACCCCAAGATACTTGAACTTCTCTACCTACTTCAGTGTCGCTCCTTATACTTGCAACACGCACCGTTCAGGATTTCTTGAAAGATGAAGTACTTCATTGTTAGCCGTGCTTATTTTTATTCCGGCGGTGTCGCATGCATCTGCAACGCTATTTAATGCGCGCTGGAGGCCAGATTCGGGGGAAGAAAAGCAGAATTAAATCATCAGCAAACATCAGACGACTGATTTTGCAATTTCCAATTGTGGTGCTCTCATCAGTTTGGCTGCATTTGTGGATCCAATTCATATAAACCAGAAGTCACCATCCAGCGACCCGCTAGCTGATTTCATCCGGCCTGCCACATAATGTCGAAACAAAAGCTGACTAAAAAAAATACGGCAAAAAATTACCAATATTTTTGCCGTATTTTTTTTAGTCAGCTTTTGGCAAAAATTTACGGCAAAAAATTACCAATATTTTTTTTATGACTTAAGTTTTGTTGAGCCACACACAATCTATTAATGATGTTTTTAATTTTGTTTCTTTTTGTGACACCACAAACTTTGTAGTTAAAAACAACCATTGTTTCACCAAAGCAATACCTCTGGTTTTATGCAGACTTTGATGCGTAAACAAGATGATTGGAAGAGTACCAGTACCAGCACTAAATAATCAACTTTTAGGCTGTGTTGTTATACTGTACTATTGAAATGACTACAAAAATAGTACATTCTGATTGTCAGGTGTTTAGTGAAAAATGGGAAAAACAGTATTTACGTCTTTGACGTGCGAAAAGAAATAAAAGAAAAAAATTTGTGGAAGCCATTAATGATACAGCTAGTTGTACAGTATGACAGCAACAAAACTGTTGCTGTTTTGAAAGAGTATAGATCTTCGTCGGCACTGTGCATTGACGCAATCAAAAGAGATAGTCAAGTTATGTAGAACTTTTAACTCTGAAATACGAGCATTTAAACGTGTTTCAGACTTGACTTGTTTTTGGACTTGATCTATAAGTAAGGGGAGAAGGGACTGAGCAAATTTAATTCCTTCGAATAACTTTTAAATTTCAGTAATCTAGTTTTTTTTCAAATGGCTCTTAAAACTTTTGAAATGTGTTTCAAATGGCGCTAAATTGGCTATTTTTTTATCCCAAAATCACAAAAATTGCCAGCTGCTGGGGAATACGCCCCCAATCCTTTTGCGTGATACGATTTAGTTGCACCAGTTCGCTCAGCAGTTTTCTTTGCCTGAGACAATTTTCAAAGAGACTATATTATTTTTTGGTTCAAACCTCCCCCTCCCCATCCCCGCTTAGGCACGCTTGCAACGATGACGCTAAACATCTGCTGAAATATTCAAGTTGTACGACGAGGTGTGCCTTAATTTGGCTTTGTTTTTTGTGCAATAGAAGTTCCTTTGTTAAAATCGTGTAGAATTTGAACATTTTTTTTCGACATGGAGCCTACAAGTTTTGTGTTTACCGCATATGACGAGTATAGCTTGTAAAACACTGTTTTCATAGCATTAGGCCACCACAAAGTGGAACAGCATGGACCAAAGTTGGAAAAAAGGGTAAAATGTTTTTTCCAAGAACACGATTCGTTGCAGTGCATTACAGCATGAATTTGCTATTCTAGCAGCCTAATAGCGGTTTTCATTTTAACTTTGCTATACCACCGCTGGCTTTGTAATTTACCGATGCTCAATTCTAATCAATGGAAATTCTAAATAACGGGACTTGTTTGTCTTGTTGCAATTTGCACCCGGCCCGCAGCCGTTAATCTTGCAGTAATCCGGTCCTCAGAGAAAAAGTTTCGTGACTCCTGATGTAAACAATGAAAAGGAGAGGTGACAAAACGCAGCTTTGCCGGAGTTCAACGCCCACATGAAACTGCTTACCCGAACACAAACCTCCGGTCGGCAGTAGAATGACTTAATGGCGCGTAGCAACTGACCATCAGCGCCATATTTCCGCAAAACCTTCCAAACTTTATCCCGGGAAACTCGGTCAAATGCTTTTTCAAGATCGACAAAGCATGCATGCAAAGAGATATTTGCCACACTCCCAAGATTTCTCGAAGTGCTGCTTCAAAGTGAAGATTTGGTCCGTGGTGCTGCGACCCGGACGAAAACCGCACTGGCCATCCTCCAGTTTTGATTTCACTATTTCTCGGAATTTCCTTTTAAAACATCTGGGATCTTCTTTCCTTGGCAAACTAGGGAGTGATATTCCTCTGTAGTTCGTTCATTGCTTGTGATCTCCTTTCTTGAAGATCGGAATAATCACACCTGTTTGCCGATTTCTGGGAGTTTTGCTATACTTCCACAAAACTTGACAAACTCGCGTTAATCAGAGAATTCCTTCTCCAGTCAGGGTTTTTAACATTTTGGTTCTGATTTCATCTTTATCAGCTGCTTTTTCAGATTTTATAGCTCTAATAGAAGCTGGCATAGTATTCCACAACAGGCACAGGCGTAGTATCCCGCAGTAACTAAATTAACCAAACTATTGAATACCGCCTGCATATTCATAATTTGTTTGATAAAGCCTACATTGAGCATTTTGCATCAAACGATCAAATTTGATTGCTTATTTTAGCCATTTTCAAAGTTTTACTGATTTGTGTTTACAAATGTTGTATAACTTTCTCCCCAAAATAAATGTTTTAAAAGTAGCTTAAAACCATTTTAAAGTCCATATCACTGCAACAGAGCGTTTCAAAAGTGAAAAAAACGTGGTATTTATTTTATTGGACATTTTGGTCGACAAGCCAATGGAAGAGGGACTATATCCTGACAGTATTCTTGAAACAGCAGAAACTCTATCTATCGATTATTGTCTGATGCTGCAAAATATTTAGTGGCTTTAGTAATATTTCTGTATTCTAGCTATTTCACGTGACATGCGCTGTATATATTGCACGATTATGCTTTGACGATTACATCTCATTTCGATGATGCTAATCAGCTAATTTTCAGAGGTCAAATTAGCAAAAAAAAAACAGTAAAGTCAAATTTGCTACCATAAGTTACCCTCCAAAAATAGTTTTTACAAGATGTGAATTGTGGAAGCTGGCTAAATGCTACTTTATATGCAAAAAGAATTAACCTGAAGTGGAAACGATTGCAAAACGTTTTTGAAGGAGCTGGTGTTTTGGTAATTTAAGCAAAAGTTAGTTAAAAACGCTTGGTTTACTAGTCAGCTTCTCAAAAGCAAAGTACACCATTACTATCATGATTTTACACTTTACTTCTTCCACCTGGTGATTAGCTTGCAGTGTTACTGATTTATTGCAATACTTTAAGACTTGTTTTGCTATAGCACATGGACTTGGTTTGCAAGATTTATTGAGAATTTGTGTGCTTTTGTTTATTAAATGTTTGTTGTAGTATAAAAGCATGAAAAAGTCTCAAGAAATAACTTTTACTCGGTCCAAATTTCGTTAGATCAATAAAGTAATTTTTTTTTTAATTTTTAAGCCTTTTTTTGTGATTTTTTTGGTCAATAAAATCGTGCTCTTAGCATAACACAGTAATTGTCACATGTAAGAAATAAAAGTTAAGAATTTAATCCCTAGAAGACTGTTTCACCTTTATTTGGGATCATCACAGCTAATTTATTCAATTAAATTGGACACTCTGGATAATTTCGATAATGAGTACAACAAAGTGCAAAATTTTAATTCTTGCATGTTGCAACAATTAAAAAAAAACTCTCCTTTAAAGGTCGTTTTCAATTGGAGACAGCACCAGCAACTACACATTGCATGTGAGCGAATACAACGGAACTGCAGGTTGGTTAGATTGGAATGTTTTTATTTGGATAAAAACTTAAACGGAACCATATTTTTATTTGTTTTGAAGAGAGCAACCGTGCTCGATCTTACAAATTTTGAATCAAGTTTCTTCTTGCAACTTTTTTTTTAAATACTTTCTTTGCACTTTTAATGTTGAGCTATGAACACCAATGTTAAATGTGTGAGGTTGACCCTATTTCGCAGGAATCCAACCACAAAGTCCACTGTTTTAACGACAAATTGTTCGTTCTTCTCGGTATCTAGCAATTACAATGATTTTAAATTTGATGTCTATTTAATTACGTTCAATCAATTCACCGTGGAATCGATTAGGATTCTTTATTTTTTCTGCAAAGTTGCATCAAATCTAGAATAGCAGTATTGTGGGAATTTGCTGTAAATACAACCAACTTTTTATTGTATGTAAAAGCTGAACATTTAAAAGTAACCTCCAGCCTAATTCTCAATGCTATATTTTCAGCGAGAACTAATCTGATCTTTCCACATAAAATCAAATATTTATCGTAATTTAAAAGAAGTTTTCCTAAGGACATTTGTTAGCAATGTTGACTCTGCGAATTGGAAATAGATAAACATAGTAAATGCTTAAAAGCAAGCTGAGTTTTTTTGTACAATCTGTCCTTCAATTTTACCAAAAGCAAAATTAACGCAGTTAAAAATTGAAGGTGCATTAATAAGATCTACTATTTTACATATACAGTAATAATGAAATAGTTGAGATTAATTCGTGAAACGAGACCGGCCACTTGGTCGAGCAGTAACGCGTTCGTCTCCGTCGTGGGATGTCTGAGGTTCAAATCTCGGGCCGGTTAAATCGGAGATGGTGTTGCCAAAGGCTCGTCACTGCTGTAGCATTTCTTTGAAAGGAGCTGTGTTGCGCGCGAGTGCAATGGCACAGATATGGGTTGACAAACTCGTTACACGCTTAGGTGCAATACTGCAAATAAAATAAAAGATTTGATTCCACGGCAATTTTGCTCTAACCTCTATCTGCTATTGCGCATATTCATCAACAAAAAATCACTAGTAAAACTTGCTGCACATTAAATTTAAATGGAATGTTCGATAAATTTTAAAATGTGAAAATTCTGTTGATCGGTGGAAATGAGTTTGTAATAAATTTGTCACACATTTTGGAGAAATTGATTAAAATTGAAACTAGGAGGAAGCAGCCCGGCTTTTTAGTTACATTTACTCAAACTTTTCACTCCAACAAAGTTCGAGCTGATATGAATGAGAAGTCCAATCTTCAACTACAATTGAACTTCATTTTAATCTGGAAAAGCCGAAAAAATCTTGCATTTATCCAGCAGTTTTGCTACAGAACTGTAAAGCACAAGTATAAGATTTGCTTACAAAATTCATTTTTCAGAATTCAATAAACAATTACAAAAAGTTCAATGCAGCAAAAAAACTACAGCAGAGTTGTAAACGGGCGGACTAGCTCAGGTCCGAAGTTGAAAGCCTTGAGTTTGAAGTGCGATTTGAAGTCAGAACCAGCCCCGAAAAAGCCCTGAAGTTAAATTTGGTCTAAAAAAGTGTGAACGGTGATTTCTCGCAAGCGGTTAAAATAAAACTACTTACTGCTGATCAAATGTCATTCATTTATACTTGTGTAGTAACAATCGTATTATGATACTTGAAACAAAGTCGTCATTTAGGGTTGCAAATTATTATATGAAAATAACGGACGCGTTTTTATGTTAGTAATTTTTTTAAAAGAAGTTGTTTTTTGTTACTATTACTTTAATTGTGATTTTTTGACGTTTGCGGGCTACACTTTTAAGAAACGGTTAAACTTTAAAACTCCGGTTCCGCAAACGTCAAAGCAACACAATTAAATTATTATCAACACCAAGGTACAAGCAAGTTGCTGGGTTTGAATCGCCAAATTAAAACTTAGGATGAGACAACGTCTTCTCTAGCTCAGGTGGTAGATCAGTGGACTGGTAATCCGAAGGCTGTAGGTTCGAATCCTGTGGGAAGACAGCTTTTTTGCATTGATTGTTTTAAGTAGCCGCCGTTCTGGTGGCTCTTTCCTAGGCTTCCGCGGTGGTAGTGTTTAGGCCATATAGCACATAAGCGATTGAAGTTCAATCAGTTGCGCTTTTACACCACCTAAAGGGTTAAAACGCTAAACAAGTACGTATATCAAACCCATAATTAAGCCCGACGTTTTGTCAATCTTAACCCCCAACCCGACCTCAAACAAAGCCCGACACAACTTATAACTCTGAACTGCAATTGAAAATCATGTGCGACAACAAATAAGCAGCCACTTAATTATTATAGAGCAAGCTAAATCATCTTGATTTGAAATTTTTCAAGCCTGCTTTCGTCAAAGAACTGCCAAAAAACTTGTTCCGTTCCAATTATTTTACAAAAATTATTGCTTTAAACTTGAAATTAATAAAAACGCAAAATTAATTGTTTCATAAAATAATACCTAATATAAACGTTCAATCATCAAAAATAAAAGTAAATAAAAGAAGTCGATTTCGCATCAAACTATGACAACATCGTCAGCTAAATAAACAAACAAAAATATTTAATAATAAAAAGCCCTAGGTCAAAATGGTTTCGTCACAAAAATATCTGACAATATCATTTTGTGATTTAAGGTAATTCGGGACCAAAATGTGCTTCAAGTTGAAATTGTGACTTTGGCAAATCCCAAAATTGGGAAACTTTCCGTTACTTAAATGACTTTAAAGTTTAGATTTTTTTATAAATAAATTTGACTTGAAGTCAAGTTAGTTTGAAACAAAAAGCTTACTGTTAAAAGAGTTATCACAAAAAAGAAACGACAGGACATTTCTCCCTCCCTCCCTCCCGTGTAAATTGTGGTGATCATTGATACACAATTTTTGCAATGTTTAAATGCCGTTATGGAATTTTATCAATGAAAGCAAAAAACTTACTCAAAAATTCTACAAGGAATAGCTTTGCATGGAAATGAATTAAAACTGTATTTATTAACTCCGTTATTAAAATACTCAAGCTATTCAGAAGGAAACCGCATTAGAAGTTTGTTTCAATTTAATGCACAAAACATGATCAGTTATTTTTGGTCTTAATTATTTCACGGAATATTTTTATGCTTCAATATTACGTCAATAACACTCCATTACCTACAAGCAAGCCATAAACAAAATTATTGATTAGTAAACACTATGAAAATTGAAAAATAATAAATATAATTACTTCCACAATCTGTAATTATGTCTACAATTAGCAAATACTTTCAATAATAATATGTTTTGATAGGTGATAGCTTGGATTATCATAACGGTCGACAATTCACCACGAAAGATCGCGATAATGATGTGTGGAGCCTCAACTGTGCGGTTGAATACTACGGTGCATGGTGGTATCGAGGTTGTGTCCATTCCAGTTTGAATGGAAAATATCGCAACGTTGGATCTGGTGATGATACTGGATTGACGTGGTATTCGTGGAAACGCAGCTTCTCTTCAATGAAACAAGCTTCAATGAAAATCCGACCGAATTAAACTTTGATCGAACAAAATGCTTTATAGATTTTCAAAGCTATTGGAAGCTGCCTGTCTCTTGATTGTGATGATTCCCGAAATCGTTAAACAATTTGTTAATAAATAACACCAAGAAAACAAGAGTTTGGAAAGTTTTGAGCAAGATCCACGGCCAAATTAGAGAACAAAAAAACAAAATTAACAAGTCAAAACTGATTATGATTTAGCACAAATAAAATTTTTTTTGGCTGTTTTCGTAAATAAGCATTAAATTTTTTGATTTGGTTATCAATGAAATACGATTAAATCTACAAAGTTGAATTTTGTTCACAACATGAGTTTAAGCAAAAGCCACACGTATAAAAATTTTAGGGATCCTTTGTCTCATGTCTGTGATTTAGGTCAGTTTTTTCAACCTTTTTGCAACTACGGAACACTTTTTGTATCTCGGTTTTTTTGAACTTTAGAACTACTTTCGCCAGGCCAACGTGAACGCGTAAATGATTTTGATACGCTTCCGATTTTAGAGCCTCGCTCAGAGCAAGCAAGCATTTTTTCCTCGGCTTCAAGATTGCAGTTTCTAAACGTAACTTTATCGAAGCTTCTCCGGCCTCAAGCTGGGCCTTGCGCGCTTTCGCCTCCGCTTCCAGCTGGGCCTTTCGCCTCCGCTTCAAGCTGGGCCTTTCGCGCTTCCGCCTCAAACTGGGCCTTACGCGCATTAAGTTTATTAAGTTGTTCAAGACTTTGTAATTCAGACTTTTTACGTTCTAATTCGATGCGTTTAAGGAAAGAGGAAGTATTAGAAGGCCCACTAGCATTCGTAGTGGTCTGAGAGATGCTATCCGCAGGATCAACGTCATCCTCATCGGAATCATTAAACAACGATTGGTTCGAGGATTTGTGGCAAAAAAGCAACTCACTGCGTTTATAGATTTTAGCGCATTTATCGAAATAATCTGCCATATTTTCCGACAGTTGATGGAGCACGGTGGCATCATTTATATTTTTTAACCCATCGCAGAAATTATCGTACGCATCTTGAATCAGCGCAAATTGAAGCGCATCAGTAGCAAAATTGCCTCCTGATGTTCGATCAGGGGCTTTCACATAATCTTTCATTTTAACCATAAGTTTACGTCGCATTGTAAGTAGTTTTCGAGAAGGGTCACCAGGGCCCACATCTGCATGAGATTTTGATGCTCCCTTGGGCATACACAACTCGTTACTTGCAGTAGGTGGGTCAGGATGATTTTGCTCACTAAAAAATCTATTATCTAAGCAATCGGCAGACTCAGCAGCAGTAGACTCTGCATTCACTGCAGGATTACTGAATAAAGGGTTTGGAGCGTTAGTTAAGCCTTTTCCAAGTGATAGGGTAGTACCTACAAATTCATTAGGCGAGGCTTGGTCACCACCAGCACGGTCGGTATTTTCCATAACCAAAATAAACAATAAGTCTCGATATTAACGGTGCTATAGCAAGCACAAAAACAAAATACTGTAAAGCAGTACCTTAGCGAGAGATAAAGTTCGTCAGCCGACAAATTCCAGATTGCCACAGTCTAGGATAAAGACGGATAACGATGTTCCTTGAATGCAATAGACGAAACGTCGACGAGAAATTTGGAGGACAGAACCAAGAAAGCACAATTTGTACGACGAAGTAGGTAACGGTCTCCAACAGCAGGTGAAGTACCTGGAATTGGCCACTTCCGAGGAAAGCGATGACGCACGTCCAGTCCAAAGGAAACAATCGTGAAGAGCCGTGCAGCAAACTCGAATTGTCCGACAAACACAAGCAAAGATGGCGCTTTTCCAACAGCAAATCAAAGACTTTTCCGCAAAATTCCCGGTTTCCAAGTTCTTGCCAGCTTCCAACAGATATTACCATATGCAGTTATTTTTTTCTTTTTATGTTAAGAAACGATCGCGTGGCCCAGAGGAACTCTAAGGCCTTCACCGGTTTGGTCTGCTTGCAAAAATAACCAGAGAACTTTTCAGCTAAAATATGAGATTGTATTTAACAGAAATAAAAACAGACTTCCACACGGCATAAAAAATAACTGAAGCTTGGTACGTTGAATCAAATTAGAAAACTAACATTGCCATGTGTTGACAGTACGCTTGAAAATTAGGAATGAAACTAAAACCAGGTGTCGGGTCAGTCATTTCTTTCTTTAGAGATTGCCATCAGCAAAAACTAAAAATCGCAGTAACGTAAACAAAGAATGATCAAATTATATGCATATAAGGTGTAATTTTGCGATGCAACAAGCTGAAATTTCCTGCTGCTCGCAACAACTCATGAAGGTAAAAATTCGAGTCTTGGTGAAAAAATAACCCTGTAACGAAACACAACAAAGGTATAGGTTCGATTCCAGGTAACTACACGTAAACAAAAGACTGTGCTGAAACACCTAAGTAAAACCGAAAAAAAATGTTGTGAAATTTTGGATCAAGATGTCAATTAAAGTCACCATTTTTAAACAAACGTATCCAAAATTTTTGAAAGCGGGGCGAATGCAACACCAAAAAAGCCATTAGATCGATTTATTTGACAATATATTAGCAAACGAGAACGAAGTGAGCTAATTTTTGTCTGGAAATAGCGTGGAAACCCCTATATTTAGTAAAAAAGGCCAAATATTTGGCAACGAAAGTATTCCTTTTTTGAAAAATTTTCTCCTCCCCTCTTTGAAAATTCTGGGTGCACCACTGGGCCAGATTGATGTTTTAGCAGGCACTCTAAGAACGACCCTACCTAGTTGCCCTATTCTCGAAAATGAAAAATATTACCGGCAAGGATCTACCTCTACTGTAGAATACCTAGGTCGTACTTCAGATATGATGGTTACAGGTCATCTCTGAGGAAGTATTTAAAGTTTTTTAAAGCCTACTTGTTAAAGCAAAAGTGTCTTTGCCAAAAAACGGTCTAAAACTTAAACAAAAAAGATCATTACTAGGGTAGCGAGGCGCTCCAGTTTCGGACCTGGACTCCTGGCGCTCCATGCACGTCCTTTGTGCAGGGCTTTTGGCAGAAATTGAGACTAATCGAAAAACCTGCAAAAAGTGTGCCCAATCAATAAAATTAGAAAACTTAACAGTTTTCCTTTTCGTCAGGGTTAGGGTCAACTTGCCCGACTCCTCCTCCATCGAAGAACCTGGCTGTTAGTTAGCCACAGTGCTTTAGACCATTGTTCCTGCAGAGGAACAAAAAAAGTGAACATAAATAATATTGCTTGAAATTCTCCTAATCTTCTATCGAAAAACTTGACTTCATATAGTGATTAGTTTTGATTATAAAACAAGCTTACCTGCAGCGTGATTCCCATTTTGAAGCCAAATTGCTATTCTAAGGAAATCGGTAGAATTTGCAACTACTCTTTTCGCTTGTATGATCGCATCGTGGTGCAAAACACAATACCATTTTACTCTTTTATCCTATATGCCTATCGCAACTCGGATCAGAACTGTCACATGTCGTTACATAAGCATTAAAACGCTATTTTACGATGCAAAAGTGCCTTTTTTAAAATGAGTTTAATACGCATTTATAAGAACTTTTAACCCCGGAAATAACCTGAAATGGAATTACGAAGCTTTGGCCCTTCAAATAAAAGTAAAATCAAACAAAAAACGCCACCCACTAACCTACAGTGGTTGTTTGAAGTTGCGTGTATTTAATAATTTTACCATAGATTTAAATGGGCGAATTTTAGTACGATCTGCAGCAAGAACCAGACAATGGGCATTGTGACGCGCCACTAAAACGACCTATAGACCAATTTAGTGGCGCGTCACAATGCCCATTGTCTGGTTCTTACTGCAGATCGTACTAAAATTCGCCCATTTAAATCTATGGTAAAATTATTACAGACACGCAACTTCAAACAACCACTGTAGGTTAGTGGGTGGCGTTTTTTGTTTGATTTTACTTTTATTTGAAGGGCCAAAGCTTCGTAATTCCATTCAGGTTATTTCCGGGGTTAAAAGTTTTTATAAATGCGTATTAAACTCATTTTAAAAAGGGTACTATTATGACACACAGAGGTGGGCACTCGGTACTTCAAAAGTGCCGACCGTACTTTTGCCGTTACTTTGTTAAAAAAGTACCGGCGGTACTTTATTCGTTACATTTTTGAAAAAGTACCAACGGTACCGGTACTCGGTACCGTTATTCGGTACTTTTTTAAAGAAAAATTTTGCACATTTTAGAAACAATATTTTCGGTGATTTTAGGAGTTGAACAATGATTGAGTCTCTTATTTGCGTATAGTGGTAACTGATATAGCATGCTCAGTGAATAAATTTATGGAAAAAACTCTTCAAAAAAATCAAATCTTCATTATACCAGCTGTATTACGCCCAAACGTGTAACGAGTTTACTTGGCCCTTCGCCACGACATTGCGCTTGGGCAACACAGTTCCTTTCGAAGAAAAGTCGGAACGGTGGCGAGCTATTGGCAAATCTGTGTTCGATTTGACCGGCCCAGGATTTGAACCCCTGACCTCCCGCATCAAAGCTGAGAGCACGTTACCGCATAGGCTATGTGGCCGTCTTAATAGATATTATTAGAGGCTGTCCATAAAAGACGTACTCCACAGTCAGGGGTGGTTGATCAGTTCCGACATTTTGCGGACAAGGGGAGAGAGGGTTCCTATTTAGTGAACATCCACATTCCTTCATTACAAAGCATGAAAGTTCAGTGCCGACATTTTGCGGACAAGGGGAGAGAGACTGTTGCTGTTTAGTGAACATCCGCATTCCTTCATTACAAAGCATGAAAGTTCAGTCGCCTTCATTGCTCTGAAAATTCCATTCTGTAGCTTTTTAACACAGTTTTAGTTAGTTTATATCAGCCCTTAGTCCCTTACTCTTGGTTTATGAGCTATAATACCTAAACCTACTGAAAACATGTTTTTAAAGAGTTTCAATACGAAATAAAGTGCAATTGTTGTTCAAATTTTGGTAACCTGGACTCAAGAGCCTAACCAGTTGTGTCGCCAATAAAACTAATGTTTGAAGGGTCTCAAACATAGGCTTAGCCAGAATTTTTAATTGGGGGGGGGGTCAAATCACAAATCGCATGCAATGACTTCATCAGAAATTTTCGAAAGAGGAACTTTTTGTTGGATAAAGATATCGTAGAATGGAAGATAAGAAGCCGTGGCCTGATTTGGCACTGAAACAGAATTTTGCTGAAGGGAGAGGGCTTGAACCAAAAGTTAAAAAGTGAAAACGTCTGATTTGCGATACGCTTTGAGTAAACTAGAGTTACTCAAACGTATCACTGTCACAGACTGGAGTTTGGGGGCGGAATACCCAGCGGCAGGAGGCTATGAGGGAGAAGTCCCCAGCTGCTGGACGATTTTTTGTAATTCTTTGGAAAAAAAATACTATTTATTGGCATTGGATTACATTTCGCACCTGCTCAAAGAAATTTGAAAGTACAGTACTTCCTCGATTATCAGTACCTCGTTTATCCGGCATTCGATTATCCGTCCATTGGGTCAGATAATAATTTATGATATAACTAACACTTTTCCAGTTAATGTGGGGCAATAGATAGCCCTACTGTAATTTTAACGATCATGCAAATTTACATTGCTTTCAATAAAAAAGTACTGAGATCCCTCAATGCGGTACATTATTTGATGTTGAACCTCGTTTAAGTTTTGGTGCATTCGAATCTGCTTCTTGCTGCGTTGTTTTGGTTTAAATAAAGAAATTCAATTATGCGGTTTTTTTACTTATCCGTTCAGGTTTTGAAGAAATGCTGTCCCGACTAGACCGGATAATCGAGGAAGTACTGTACTAGATTTTTTAACATTTCAAAGCCAACTGAAAAAATTAAATTGTTTAATCCTCCTTTTTCTTGCAATTTAAATCCAAAACACGTTTAAAATCTTGCATTTTGGGGTTAAATTTTGTAAGTGATTTGGTCTAAGTAGGGAAAGTGAGGTACATTGCCTCCAGCAATATTTTAGCAGGAAATAATAATCCATTCGAAGATTTTCCTTTGAGATTTTTGTTTTGTCATGAAAATAACCAGTCGTAGAGCACACGTACGGCCAGGGGGCCAGGCCCCCCTCAATTCAAATTTGACAAATTCAATAATTTGTTCAATGAGCATTTCTCCGGGCTATTTTTTTTGCAAAAGCATTTTGTCGCGTAAAACTGGCGAGGTGGAGATGAATTGTTAGTGAAACGTGGTGCAATAATTGGTCACGCCAACTAACCAAGTTATTACCCGGGCCTGATTTACATTGCGCGGGGCTCCTGGCACTTTGGAGCATTTCGCAACATCTACCTGCCAAATATAACAAAAAAAGTCTTTCCATCTGAGCACGGGGCCCTTGGTATACTCTGCCAGTGCCATATGGTAAATCCTTTCTAGTTATTGCATTACGTTCATGAAAATTAAGGTTAGATGAGGGCCTGAGATAGCAACTTTTAGAGCAAAGCCCTTAATTTGACCCGAATCATACATTTAAGTTGGCTGGCAAATATTGAATTGAGGGGGCCCGGGCCCCCTTGTTAATTTTATTGTTAATTACTATTGCACGCAAAAAAATGCTAAAAAAATTGAAACTGAAGAAACTATAGGCTTTGGTACGCTCACTTTCTCCTTTCAGTTGTTTTTCCCTATTTTTGCCTTTGAAATATTTGTTATTGTAAGTTACGGTGATGGCAAACAGCCGTGTCGGCCATGATTCAGAAAAATTAATGAGTTTTTCTGGCACACACGTGTGAACGGGTGACGTCCCGCAGAATATTCCCGTTTGTCGGCTGATTCATAAAGTTGTTTACGATGAAGCGACACTGTTTTTCTTTTTCTTGGGTGAAAATTCGTAGTAATGACGTAAGCAAATAAATACTGGAACACGTGCTATAATTGGACATATCTACGGAGGCTATAACTTCTAAAAGTTAATGATTTGTACATTTAAGATTCAGTGATATTTTATCCTGTAATTTGGCCGAATTTATAGTGAGATTTTAACCCTTCTAAATTTGTATTTTTCAGGAGTTATGTTAAATTGATTTTACTGCCAGTGTAATCTGCAAGTATTGCGAGTGCAAGTATTGCGCGTGTAATTTGCAAGTGCATTGTAATTTGGCAAGTGTAATTTTGCGCTTCTGTGCCTCTCGAATTCCAAATCAACCAATACACATTAACACGAAAGTTCATTAAGTTGTGCGGATCGTGTTAGCGGCAGAATCCCTCTCTTCACATTCTTATAGAATCGCCTACTGCTTTTTTGGTAGGTTTAACAGGCTTTTTATCACATTTTTATTATTGGTGGCATCCCCTTGGCTAAGCCCATGGTCTCAAAACATGTTTTTGGTGACTTGATAATCTTGCAATGAAATTGCCGTGGCCATTTCCACATTTCGTAAGTTCTCTATTGTGTCAGCGCGAACAAGGGTTTGACGCAGCGAGGACGCTTTACGGACAAGGAGGAAAAGGTTAATTTTTGCGATTTTTGCGGACATCTTTTATGGACAGCCCCTTATGAACTTACGAAATTATACACTGCAAAAAATGTTCTTTGGACCAGAATATCAGTTTAAAATGACTTCGTAGAGGAAAGGCTGGTCTTTACTTCTCAGGGCAGACAAAAAAGCGAAGAACATAACGTAATATAGCTAACTTATTGCAACTTATTGCTCTGTAAAGCAACTTATTGCAACGTCGGTAAACCGTCAGTCATCCACAATCATCCACCAACCACTCCTTATTACGTGGGCAAGGTTTGGAAGTGCTTCTCCGTGATTTGAACTCCTTTTAAATGATTTTAATTCCATTCCACACAAAAGTACCGAGTACCGCGGTAAACGTGCTAAAAAAGTACCGACGGTACCGAAAACACTACTATGTTGAAAAAGTACCAACGGTACCGGTAACGGTACTAAAAAAGTACTGCGTTACAGTATCGCGGTACTTTTGTACCGCGGTACTGCCCACCTCTGATGACACAGAATAGCGTTTTTAGACAACTTCACGGGATATACTGTACAGAAAATCAATTGCTAAACAATCATAAACATAGCGAAATGTGAAGTCAAGAACAATATAAGACCAAAAAAAAGTCAACAACAATTTTAGAAATGAATGAAGGCTACAGCTCTAAATTAACAGCTCATAGTGTAGAAAGGTCAAAGCAAAGTAAATGATTTTGTATTATTTTGTGAACGCAAAATTAAAGTCGCTAATACAGGCGTATTCGGTAAGCGCGGCAGGGCCTGCAGGGGTAATGTCTAGGAGAGCTAAATCCATCTACATCCAGTCCCATAGTAATGTCACTTACGATATTTAGTAGAGAAAAGGGCTTATTAGACAAAAAATTGCTATTATAATAATTATTTCTTCCTTAAATGACACTCCGCCACGAGGCAGCCCAAAACGCCAAAGTAAAACCAAAAGATGCCTAAGTAAAACCGAAAAACATATTGTGAAATTTTGGATCAAGATGTCAATTAAAGTCACCATTTTTAAACAAACGTATCCAAAATTTTTGAAAGCGGGGCGAATGCAACACCAAAAAAGCCATTAGATCGATTTATTTGACAATATATTAGCAAACGAGAACGAAGTGAGCTAATTTTTGTCTGGAAATAGCGTGGAAACCCCTATATTTAGTAAAAAAGGCCAAATATTTGGCAACGAAAGTATTCCTTTTTTGAAAAATTTTCTCCTCCCCTCTTTGAAAATTCTGGGTGCACCACTGGGCCGGATTGATGTTTTAGCAGGCACTCCACGAACGACCCTACCTAGTTGCCCTATTCTCGAAAATGAAAAATATTACCTGCAGGGATCTACCTCTACTGTAGAATACCTAGGTCGTACTTCAGATATGATGGTTACAGGTCATCACTGAGGAAGTATTTAAAGTTTTTTAAAAACCACTTGTTAAAGCAAAAGTGTCTTTGCCAAAAAACGGTCAAAAACTTAAACAAAAAAAAAACATTACTAGGGTAGCGAGGCGCTCCAGTTTCGGACCTGGACTCCTGGCGCTCCAGTTTCGGACCTGGACTCCTGACGCTCCATGCACGTCCTTTGTGCAGGGCTTTTGGCAGAAATTGAGACTAATCGAAAAACCTGCAAAAAGTGTGCCCAATCAATAAAATTAGAAAACTTAACAGTTTTCCTTTTCGTCAGGGTTAGGGTCAACTTGCCCGACTCCTCCTCCATCGAAGAACCTGGCTGTTAGTTAGCCACAGTGCTTTAGACCATTGTTCCTGCAGAGGAACAAAAAAAGTGAACATAAATAATATTGCTTGAAATTCTCCTAATCTTCTATCGAAAAACTTGACTTCATATAGTGATTAGTTTTGATTATAAAACAAGCTTACCTGCAGCGTGATTCCCATTTTGAAGCCAAATTGCTATTCTAAGGAAATCGGTAGAATTTGCAACTACTCTTTTCGCTTGTATGATCGCATCCTGGTGCGAAGCACAATATCATTTTACTCTTTTATCCTATATGCCAATCGCAACTCTGCTCAGAACTATCACATGTCATTAAATAAGCGTTAAAACGCTATTTTACGGTGCAAAAGTGCCCTTTTTAAAATGAGTTTAATACGCATTTATAAGAACTTTTAACCCCGGAAATAACCTGAAATGGAATTACGAAGCTTTGGCCCTTCAAATAAAAGTAAAATCAAACAAAAAACGCCACCCACTAACCTACAGTGGTTGTTTGAAGTTGCGTGTAAGTAATAATTTTACCATTGATTTAAATGGGCGAATTTTACAACGATCTGCAGTAAGAACCAGACAATGGGCATTGTGATGTCATCCCTAAACCGGTCTATAAAATCATCACCAGTCTAAAATAAAAAAGAAAACATGGACCCAAAATAGCCAAACAATCAAAATTTTTCACACCACCAAAAAATTAAAGCTTGCTGACGAAAGCGAATGAGTCGGAAGCAGAAGTAAGGTAAAGAAAAACAAGTCAATTATAGCTATACTAAAAACTAGCAAATAGCTAGAATAAACTGCTGCACATACCAGTAAGTACAAACGTAAAAAACTGCTGTCACATTCAGCGCTATAACTCTTGGTACGTAAAAGTGCTGAGAGTGCTGTCACTAACCAACGCACTGGGATGCAAAGCAGATTTATGCAGCAAACAAGAGAAGAGCAGAAGCAATGAACATTGACGTCAAAAAAAACAAAAAAAAACAATCGAACGTAAATTACCGAATTTAGATAGAATGGTTTTGTTTAGATTAATCTGGGCTTTCAGTTTACTCTAATCAACTTCATTTCACACATATTTAAGGCAGTGTTCGGCAAACGCCAAACCGCGGCCCGGGGCAGTCCGCTTTGAACTTGTTACCGGGCTGTGTACTTTTCGCTTAATATCTTGATATTTTTGCAATGCTAAAATATTCAGATTTCATTTCATCCCCAATTTCGAGATGGGCATGCTACCGTTAAAATACATTAAATGCTAACGCTATTAACCCTATTTTACACACGGAGGGAGGATAATTTGTTCTCGTCTCGTATCATTTTGTGTTAAATCCCTTCTAGAAAAAGATTTGTATTTCAAATCAACTTGAGTTTGAGTCAAAATTCATATCAAATAACTCCTGAAAATTTGAAGTAGCAAAAGTAAGGGGAAGTGTCCAGTTTTTTGAAGATTTTCCAAAGTTCACTTTCCGAAATCTGATCAAATTTTTCGGCCAATACTTTTTTGGCAAAATTTTTGACCAAAAAATATATTTGTTTGTTGCTGCAAACAATTTTGTTTCAAAGGTTTCAAATTTTAGTAAAATTCAATTTCATAGCAATACGCCAAAATTGAAGTAAATGAGGTCAGATTGCCAGCTTATCGCTGTATTCTTGCAGTCCACGAAATTGCGCGTTTATGAAAAAGTAATGAATGTAGTTTTGCTACAACTCAGCTGTACGTTGTTTTCAAGTTTATGGGGTTATCATTGCATTTACAGTCTTTCACCCAAAATATATTTAAAATAATGTACTGCCCAGTGGGGCACTTTTTGTCAACAATCATAAAAAAATTAATGCAATTTTGCAATATATATCAATTCATAAAACGCATCATGAAGAAAGCTTATCATATGTCATCTAACCATATTACATCACCTTTCGTTCATTCTGTATCAAAATGCTTTCTACACAATGTTAAGCAGTCAAAACCTGCTTTACAACCGTTCAGTCACGGTGTAGTAATTTTGAATAAGTGTTTAAATAATGATTAATCCAAAAATTGCCAGTCATTGCAGGTCTAGGCTATTTAGCAGAGGTTAGAAAACGTGGTATGTTGGAAAGTGAAGAGTGTTAGCTTGGGGTGTAGATTTTTAGTTATATAAAGCTTGTTTAACGTGACCAAATGCTTATTTTTTGTTACGATGTAGGTTGGTGGGTTGATAAAAGTAACAAGCAGTTAGGTATCAGCATTAGTCCAAGTTAGGGAACTGGTTATTGTCAGATGTAGCAAATATGCTACTTCATGATCATGAGGTTATTATTGGGGTATATTTTCTTTACCACACAAACTTTTTGACAAGTTGTCTACTTAGGTTACAGCTTGGCCTAACATAACAGTTATTCAGCAAAGGATAATTTCAGGCTGCGTTACCGGTACCACTAGATGTTTAGGCTACTCAGTTACTGGTAGACAAGTAAGAGGTTGAGTAGCTACTGGGTGTGTAGCTTATCAGTTATGTACTAGTATCAGCATCAAGTCATGGCAAAGCCATCAGGTCCAAGTACAGGTTTCATAGCCTAAGATACCGGTTAATACTGTATTGGTCCATCAACAACAATAACACCAGTTATATTGTTGTATAACACCAAACTGTAGGACTGTTGGCTCTATTTAAAACAAACTTGTGATGTAATTTATTTTTATACTATCCAGTATACACCCCTGCACCAGCTATACCACTAATTGCTTTGAAGCTGACAGAAGATAAAAATTTTTATTAAATCAACAATTTTTGTGGTTACCATTTCAGTTCAATTACTGCAAATCAGACAAAGATTTTTACATTTTCGCATGGTTTATTGTGTTATTTCCCAACAGGTAAGCATTAAGCAATCAACTTTTTCATATAAGTATTGCTCTCCTGAATTCAGTTATATCCGGTGTTTATGGTGCTTTAAACCAACACCGGTATTTATAGTGCTTCAAAGCAACAATTAGAGAAAGTGAAAAGTAACACCAAACATTCTGACATTAGCAACATCTTCTTTTATTGCAGTTATTCTCTAATGCAGTACGTGTTTTTAGATTTATTTTTAGTAATCAATCTGCCAAAAGCTAATTATTGTACTTGAAATTTATTATGGCTAAAACTAAAAGAACAGCTGCAGAAGTTGCTCAACAGATACTCAATGCTGAGTTTGGTGATCAGTCTGATATTGAAGATACATCAAATGAAGATGGTGATCCAACACAACAAGAAGAAATATAAGTTGAAGAAGAAACAGTGGTTGAGATAGAGATAGATGAAAGCTCCAGTGAAGAAAATATCAAGAACCGGTAGCTAAAAAATGCACAAAAAAGCAACCAGTCAAGAAAAAAGTTTCTTGGGTAAAAAAGCGATTCATTCCCTCCGCACCTTTGGAAACAATTGAAGATCTGCCACTTTCCGACCCACTATCTCCATATTCATATTTTAAAGAATTTATACCGAACTCTTTGCTTGAAGAATTTAGTGAAAAAACAAACATGTATTATTTCCAAACCACAGGTGAAGAAGAAATAAAAACTGGTGAAGAAATAAAAACTTTGTTTGGTATTCATGTTGAAATGGGATCAGCAAAGTTTCCTACATTGAGAACTTACTGGAGCAAAGCTCGTCGCTATAATCTTATTGCTGATGCCATGACTTTTAATCGGTTTAGTGTTCTTCGAAATAATCTACATTGTGTGGATAATCTGCAGGACAATAGCAGGGACTCTGACAAATTTTGGAAAATACGATCTATTATGAAGCAAAGCTTAAATGTCATGCTACAACAACAACAACCAGAGAAAAGTGTGTGCATTGACGGGCAAATAATACCTTTTGAAGGGCGATTGGGGTTAAAACAATACATGAAAGGCAAACCAAATCCCTGGGGCATCAAAATATTTTTTCTGTGTGGCGAGTCTGGCATGCCTTTTAATTTTATAGCCTATCAAGGAAAAACAACTTGCCTTCCAGAAAAGCATTTGCCGTTAGGACTGTCTGGTGCTATTGTTATGTCCTTGGTTTGAAGGCAAATTGATCCATTGCAGCGATTACAGACTTTTTTTTGACAATTTCTTTACATCTCCTGCTTTGGTACAACAGTTATTACCGAAAGGAATATACTGTACTGGAACAGTGCGCTACAACCAAGTGGGATCTCTACCCATCAAAAGAAATGCAGAGTTGACAAAAGAAGGAAGAGGTGCAATGAATGGATGCACTTCTCGAGACAAGAAATTGGGACTAGTTCGCTGGAATGATAATTCTGTTGTTACAGTGATTTCATCAGCCTACGACTGGGAAAATGAACAAGGTAACGTTACCAGACATGTTAAATCGGCAAAGGAATACATTCAAATCCCATGTCCACTGCCCATCTTGAAATACAACAAAAGCATGGAAGGTGTTGATAAGTTGGACTTTTTAATCTCGCTGTACCGGATACATATCAACTCCTAAAAATGGACACTGACTGTAATTTTTCATTTTGTTGATGTAGCAGTTGTGTCATTCTGGCTAAAGTACAAAAAAGACTGCAAATCCATTGGTATGCAAAAGTCTTAGCAATTGTCCCTGCTGCAATTTAGGTACAGTGTTGCTGAATGCTTTATACAATGTGGAACCAAACCTAGTGCACGAGTATTACCAGGCCGACCTGTACGACGATCATATGAGCATCAACCACAGAGTGATAAGCGTTTTGATGGTATAGATCATCTTCCGGTATGGAATGAAAAAAGACAACGTTGCAAAAATGCTGATTGCATTGACACATTCTTACACTTCTTCTGTGCGAAATGCAAAGTATCTCTGTGTCTTAACAAACACAGAAATTGCTTTTTCAGTTATCACTCTCCTTCTCCACCATCATCACTTCAGTAGTATGGTTTGGATTGGCATAAAACATTGATGCAGGAAATGTGAATAAATTCACCAATACCGTATAGGTGCTAAAAGGCATTGCTTGATTTATGAGTATGCGTGATGTGCACATTATGGAACTAAACATTTGAACTGACTTTATTGGAACTATTGTACATACCAGTATCCGGTATACTAATTTACTGGAGCAATTGCACGTAATAATACTGAACATTTTGAATTGATTTTACCAGTTAAGTAGAACTTGTACAAAACGTTTGAACTGGTTTCTTGACTGATCCTGAACTGATTTCTGATTTTTCTATTTGATTTTGAAATGATGTGGTTTGAATCTGATTTCAATTGACTTGTTTGCCAAAGCATATTGCAGTTATTGCTCCACTGCTGTGTAGCAGCGATATATTAGATAGGACCAAAAGTTACTTAAATTGGAAAAATGCCATGATTTTTTTTAAAATGTAAATATAAGATAGTTCTCCTAAAAATTAAAAGTTTTCAAAGATAGTCATTCTTGGCGAGGATTCGATAAGATGGACACCTAATTTTTTATAAAAATTTTTTTTTCTGTCGTATTTTGTAAACGTTTACAACCATATGCTCATGATGCGTCAAATATGATACACCCCGTATTTCTGGGGTTAGTTGGAGTTCGCGACTAAAAATTATTTTGTGGCTTATTGGGACTCTATTTGGCTCAAATTTTGTAAATATACCAAAATTCTCTTGCAAAAAATAATTCGTGACTGAAAGGGTTAACAATAATAAAACACCAATAAAATCATTAAAATAATGTCCCCAACAGGCTTTTTGCCGTTAGGCTCCTCGGAGGGAGGTGGCAAATCTAAACAGTAAACTTTAAGTAGAGTCTCTACGATAAAATAATTAGTAGAAATTAAACAATTAATAAAACTTTCTATTTTTTCAAACATCGCCTTTAAATATAAATTTTTGCTGGACAGCGGAAAATTTTTTACGGAATATTTGATTTTAACCTTTTCCATATTCATTGTGGTAATAAGGAGCCTAACGGCGAAACAGCGTGCTGGGGGCATTATTGTAATAATTTTAGTGGTGTTTTGTTATTTTTAACAGACTTTGACCTAGCGTCATCGTGATCTTTGTTTGGTTCGCAACAAAAAACACATATTATATCATTATATCAGTTCAAATACTGTAATTAAAATTGTCTGGAATTTTTGTGATGCTTGAATAATTTCATCAAACCAATATAAGCGTATTGTGTACATCATTATCTTAAATTACTACCGTAGGAAAACCTAAACATAGGCTAGACACCTGTACTGCTGCACAAAAGATTACTCTAAGTTAATGGGTACTCATTGGTTGCATTTTACCACCCGCTGGATGTGGACTGTCCCATACTGTATGTCGCACTCCAGCAAAGGACGGGGCGAGTTTTTCATTGGCTAAAAACATATCCGCACAGCAAAACAAAGTTCATACGTAATTTACGTCTACCTTGATGGTGTTACCTGCTACTGGGTTGCAACTAGCACCAGCATAGGTACTGTAGTTTTGTGTTTATCTTCTCATGGGTGCAGCCAAGGGAGGGCGGATAAGGGGCGGGCCTTCCACCAATTGAAATGCCAACAATGATAAAGATAATGAAAACAAAGCTTGATTGTTTTGTCAGTTACAGTTTCTTTTAGGATTTTCGCGTACAACAGAAATTAATAATATTGCTGGCTCCCTCAATTCAAATTTTTGTTGTTAATTTAAATGTATAACCCAGGAGAAATTCAGAAAGTGATTTAAAAGTTGCAATCTGCGGCTTTCATCAAACCTTTTTTTTGAACGTAATGCAATAACATGACTAGTAATCATCTACTTTACAACTTTAAACAATAATCCGCCTCCACCTCGATAATTTTTACGCCGCAAAATACTTATAAAAACACTCAAGGGGAAAATGCTTATGAACAAACGATTGAATTTGAATTGAGAGAACCTGGGCCTCCTGGTTGTACAGGTACTCATGAAACTGGGTATTTGAATGACAAAACAAAAATTTCGAAGCAAATCATCAAGTGAATTACAATTTACAGCTCAAGATATTGCAGGAGTCAATTTACCTAACTTCTCTAAAAATGTTTCAGGAGGCAATGTATCTCACAAAATTTAACTCAAAAATGCAAGATTTTAAACGTGGTTTGGACTTGATCTGTATGAAAAGACAAGACTGAATAACAATAATTTTTTCAGTTGCTTTTCACGTAGTAAAATTTAGGTAATTTCAAAGGGCTTTAAAAAGTGCAAAATATGATCTCAATGGCATTAAAATAGCTATTTTTTCCAAAAAATAACAAAAGTTACCTAGCGGCTGGGGGCTTTACCCTCAGACCCCCATATTTCCGGCTCTGCTTCCAGAGCCCCCTCTGTAATACGTTTGAGTTGCACTAGTTTGCTTACCACGTTTCCCAACTTAAGCATTTTTGGAAAAGTATTTAATATTGGATCAAGTCTTCCCGTATCAGCAAAATTGTAGTTACGTGCCAGCGAAGGCCCCAGGCTTATGATTCTCCACTCTACGGCATCTTTGTCCCATTAAAAAATTGCTCTTTTCGAAAATTTCTGATAACTTCATTGCATGTGATTTTCGGTTTGGGACCCTGCCAATCAAAAGTCTTGGTTACGCTTTTGTATCTTTTATTGGTAAAGTAATGAGCCTTGCGAAAGCTGGCAACCTGCATCGGTAAAGCTCAAACGAAGGACTGAAACCGCTATGCACATATTAGGAAGAAACATTCATAAACAGTTTCATTAAAATAATAAGGCTATAACAAGCAGTAGCGAAGCCAGGGGGGGGGAGGCGGGGGGGCTATAGCCCTCCCCCCATTGGCCTGCCGACCAAAATGCAGAATAAGGAAAATACCACGTTTTTAGCACTTCTAAGACTCTCTTTTGCACTGGATTAGACTAAAAAATGCTTCAAAGCATAGTTTGAAACGTTTATTTGGGGGTGGGGGGCTAATGGACTGCCGACCAAAATGTAGAATAAAGAAAATACCACGTTTTAGCATTTCTAAGACTGTCTTTTGCACTGAACTAGACTATTTTGAAACGTCTATTTAGGGGGGGGGCTAATGAACTGCCGACCAAAATGCAGAATAAGGAAAATATCACGTTTTAGCACTTCTAAGACTCTCTTTTGCACTGGATTAGACTAAAAAATGCTTTAAAGCATAGTTTGAAAGGTTTATTTAGGGGGGGGGGGCTAATAGACTGCCGACCAAAGTGCAGAATAAGGAAAATACCACGTTTTAGCATTTTTAAGACTGTCTTTTGCACTGGATTAGACTAAAAAATGCTTTAAAGCATAGTTTGAAACGTTTATTTAGGGGAGGGGGGCTAATGAACTGCCGATCAAAATGCAGAATTAGGAAAACACCACGTTTTTAGCCAGTAGCGTAGCCGGGGGGGGGGGCCGGGAGGGGGGCTATAGCCCCCCCCCCATTGACATGTCGAACAAAATGCAGAATGGGAAAAACACTACATTTTTAGCACTTTGAGACTGTTTTATGCACTGGAGTGGACTAAATAGTAATTTAAAACATCTTTTGAAACATATGTTCAGGGGGGGGGGGCTAATTTGTCAAACATAAAATCAACCTATAAATGAAACCTTTGATAAATGGTAAGAAATAAGCAATCAAATTTGATCGCAAGTGTAAAAATACTGAACATAGGTGTCATCAACAAACATACTATAAAGTAAGGAATAGGGGGGGAGGGGGGGCTATTCAGTATTTGTTAATTACCAATCATTTCTTTCAAATCTCCTTTCATTAGCCTCTCCAAAATTATTTTTTTCTATAAACTGTATACGAAATAGATTACTCCGTGTGAGTTTTATTGCACTATTCGATTTTATAATTTAACAGCATCTAAACAAGAGAACTACATTTTACCATTAGCCACCTCCCAAATAGCCCATTTATGCTACCAGTTTAATCATGTTTGCACTGTCAATTTCTAAGCCACGTTTTAAAATCATTATTTTTTAATCAAAATAGCGCTAAAATGAAGTTATTTTTGCAAAAAAATGCAAAATTTTCGAGCGCTGGGGGCTTCGCCCCCAGACCTTCGTGCCTCCGGCGGCTGGGGGCTTTGCCCCCAAACCCCCAGACCCCCCAAACAGCCCCCCCATTGCGAATTTCTGGCTACGCGCCTGATAACAAGGCTGTAATGATGTTATGCACCAGGCACCTTGCATAACATCTGCTCGAACTCAAATTGCAGATCTGATCAACGTGCTATGCATTCTCAATCGCTGTACGAACTGTCGTTTCGGGATTTGTACCTTTATCAGTAGCGGTTATAGAGTATATTGGCTGACTGAAAGATTTTTTTGGTTCGAAAGCAACTTTTTCTTTCCGTAACAGCTGTTAGTTTTCTCTTACCACCTTATCAGTTTCTAGACAAATTTTAATGCACCAAAACTTTTTTCCTTGTTTTTTCTTTGTTTTGCCTGTTTTTTGTTTGCTTTTGTTTATGCTTCTACATTTTTCGATTGTTATTTTCTAGTAGCAAATCCCGAGTTTCACCTCTAAGTTTAGAGGTGTTCATAAGTCACCTGTTTGGGTTTCTCATAAAACAGTGGTGAAGTGCATTAAGGTTGAAACCTATTCATCTTTGCGTCATGTTTAATTGTTGCATTTATTTAATTGTTGCGTCATGTTTAATTGTTGCGTTTAATTGTTGCATGTTGTTTAATTGTTGCATTTCGCCAAAACAATAAAGTAAACTAACAAACCAAATAAATCATTTTTGAACACAAAAAGATTATACTAAAACGTACGTATTTTGTAAAAACAAATGTAATATTAAGTTTAATTTGATTTGAATTTTATTTAACCAAATTAAAATTCTCAGCAAACAAAACATTGGCTGTGACCCTCCCGACAAAAGTTCAAAAAAATTAATGTAAATTTAAAAAAATTGATTTAAATCCAAAAACCAGAATTATTTCACTTTTTTAAAAAATTCCAACTTTTATAAACCTTACTTGAGAGCAATAATATGCAGTACAGTACTTTGTAATTACATCTTGAATCACCGAATTGGTTTGGCCTGGAGACAGTCAAGGACTTTGAGGCCTTCGAGTTAAGCTGCTACCTGTTTATTTCACTAGCTGGAGGCTTCATGCTGTCCTTTTTTAATGCTGAATGTCAAGCAAGAAAGCTGTCAGCAACAACTTCAATGTCCTTGGTTTGACCCTCTTTAGAACCGAACCTGAGACTATTATTTCAGTAAGTGGCGCTCTTCGTCTATTTCATTTAAACACTGATCGATATTCTGCAGTTATAAACATCGGTAGTATACAAAGCAGAAACATCTGATAGCAAAGAAGATAAAACAGTGGAGAGGAAAAAACAACGTCGATCAACAAGCAGGTCCAGGATCACAACAAGAATTGCACAGGTGAGCATCCGCGACTGGTTTCGTCCTTGCTCAAGGGACTCATCAGGCGGAAGAACAATGTGATCTTGGACCTGCTTGTTGATCGACGTTGTTTTTACCTCTCCAATGATTCGCTATGGTTCCCCGCCCGGAGGTGCGATATCTCCGGTACCCTTGTGGTTCCCTTGGTGGTTTTTGTAGTTCAAGATAAAACAGTAGAAAATTCCGAGTACGAGAAACAACTCATCAAAAACAATGTGTGCTTTTGCTGTGTTCGGTTTTAGATTCATTTCAAAACTAAAAATACTACATTCTTTTACATAACACGCACACACTGCTCAGTAGTATTTTTACTTTACAACGTTAATTTCCACAATGGCATGATTTTAAAAAGCTTGTATGGTTGCTTTCAGTGACAATGCACAAAGCCTTTTGTTTCGTCACAGTTTGTTTAATTCGGACGGATTTTCATTGAAGCTCGTTTCATTGAATAGTCAAAATTGTTGTTCCAATCCCACCATATTAATCCATTTCGAACACCAGGTCCAACGTTGCGATATCTTCCATTCAAATTGGAACGGCCGCAATGTCGATACCACCACCCGCCGTGCCAATCAACCGCGCAGTGTACCCTAGCCACATCATTGTCGCGATCTTTCGTGCTGAATTGTAGACCGTTGTGCCTAGCCAAGCTATCGCCTATCAAAACATATTATTATTCAGTATTTGCTAATTGCAGACATAATTACAGATTGTAGAGATAATTACATTCTTCATTCACTGTTTTTCATTGTATTTACAAATAAATAATTTTGTTTATGGCTTTTGTGGAAGTAATGGAGTGTCTATGACGTTCTATTAAAGAATAAAAATATTTCGTGGAAGAAATCAGGCCAAAAATAATTGTATATATTTGCGCATTAAATTGAAAAAAACTAATAATTCGGTTTTCTTCTCAAAAGCTTGGATATTTTAATAACGGAGTTAATAATTACAGTTTACTTCACTTATATGCAAACCTACTTCTTGTAGAATTTTCTGGTAACTTTTTTTTATTTTCATTAGTAACATTTCATAGTGGCATTTAAACATGCCAAAATTGTGCATCGATGATCACCATATTTTACAATAGGAGGAGAAAGAAATGTCCTTTCGTTTCTTTTTTGTGATAAACCCCTTCAAAAGTAGGGTTTTTGTTTCGAACTAACTTGACTTCAAATTTGAATTTATTCATAAATTTACTTATAAGTAACCCCAAAAATTTAACCTATTAAACAGAAAGTTTACCAATTTTAAGGTTTGCCAAAGTCACAATTCGAAATCTAAACGCATTTTGTTCCAGAATTATCTTACTTAAATCACGAAATCATATTGTAAGACATTTTTTGCGACGTAACTACTTCGACTTAGGCATTTTATGGTTAAATGATTTTTTTATTTAGCTAAGGATGTCGTCATATTTTAATGCGATATCGATTTATTTTATTTGCCTTTATTTTTGGATGATTGAACGTTTGCAGGTCTTATTTTATGAAATAATTGATTTGGTAATTTTATTGATTTTAAGTTTAAAGCAATAATTTCTGTAAAATAAATTGGAACTGGATAAGTTCTTTTGGTAGTTTTTTGACGAATACGGGCTTGAAAACATTTCAAATCACAATAATTTAGCTTAGTGTGTCATAATTAAGTGACTGCTTTTTTGTTGTTGTTGTACATGAATCTTTGTTGTAGTTCTGAGTTTTAAGTCGGACCGGTCTTTTGAGGCCGCGTTTGGGCTCAAGATTGACAAAATGCCGGTCTTAATTCGCGCTTGGTATTCGTACTTGGTTAGAGTTTTAGCGTTTCAGATGCTATAAAAGCGCAACTAAAATATCTTTGCAACCCTGATTGATGACTTTATTTAAGCATAAGTTCAATTCCTCTGAGATTTAATTTTGTTTAGAAAGATACTTTGCCAAATAAATATACCAAGATACATAGTAAAATAGAGCAACAAAAAAAAAAACTACAGAATAATCACATCTGATGAGAAGTTGCAAAAAGACCATGTGCCATTTCTCGGTAATAGCTTAAGGCCCATTTCAGGAAAGACGCGGCCGTCGAGTCCGCAGCTTCTCATCGTCAGTATAAAATTTTGATATCTCATAAACTCGAATTATTCAGTTCAAGCAAAAAATAGGGCAGTAAATTTAGAAGAAACATTAATAAATAAATAAAATAAATAATTATAATAATATACGCCATACAATACACACAGGAACAAAAATATAATTATGCAGTTATAACATTTAACAATAATCTGCTAAAATAATACTACTAGACAGTAGCTTTTTCTATCAATTAGATAAGAGATGGCCGAGGACAACTGAGTGCAAGCAAATGCAACATCAAAAATCACACAGGCAAGAAAACCATCTAATTAAGGTTTGCCGCGGTGTTTTCTTAAATAAAAAACAACTATTGTCATTCTTTTTCCAATATAAATTTTTTTACTCGTTTGAAAAAGATGAAATAACTCTTTTTATGCAATTTTTTAATTTGTAATGGCAAGTTATTCCAAATTTTACACCCATTATACTGAATGGGACGTTTTGTGGTGGACTTTTTATGTTGGAATGCAGCAGCCCAGTTGCCATCAAAAACAAACCTGGTCTGATAATTACTGGTTTCTGACGGAGATGTAAAGTAGCTTTTGAAAAAGTTGGGGAGAGTTTTATTTTTGTATTTAAAGATAAATTTTAGAAAATCTAATTCATAAATTTGATACAGGTTCATCATATTTAGTTGTTGGTATGTAGGCAGCAGTTTTGCTTTAGAGGAACTTGATTTATTTAAATTTTTAACAATATATTTTTGAACCTGAATATTTTTAGTGAATTTAGTAGCAGTATTTCCCCATGATGTGACGCCATAATAAAGGTATAGGTAAACTAAACTTTAAAAGACATATTTTAACACTGATTGAGGAGCATGTCGCTTTAATTTGCTCAAGATTCCTCTTATCATTTAAAGCTTTTCATCAACATGCCGTGTGTGATCCTTCCAGGTCAGCTTGTGATCCTGCATGACCTCTAAAAATCTGACAGCGATTTTGGAAATAATTATTCGATTTTGAATTTTTGAATAATTCAGAGTAAGTTGATTAGAATTGATCCATTTTTCAAAAAGTCCAAATTCATTTTCGTGTTTCTTTTTTAGACTTTGAATGGTGATATCAGAGCAAAACAAATACCGAGTCATCAGCATATAAAATAACTGGGAATTAGCAGGAATTTGTGAAATCATTAATGTAAACCAAGAATAGAAACGGCGCGAGCACGCTACCTTGCGGCACTCCAATTGTAATCGGTAAAAGGGTAGATAAAATTTGGTTGTTATTGTTCACTGTACACTGGAGTCGGTTTGATAAACAGGACTTCAACAATTTGTAAGCATTACCTCTAATGCCATCATGTTTTAACTTCTCCAGTTATATTTGAAGATTTACTCAGCCAAAGGTTTGCAAAGTCGAAACTTATCCGGCAAACTGATTTTTGGTTTACCAATTCTTTGACTGTGGTTTCATAAACACAGGTTATTGCGTAAATTCGTTGAGTGTTTGCTTCCAAAACCAAATTGAAATTCAGTTCATGAATTAAATTTTTCCCAAAATTTAGGGAGTTTTTTTTTGTGCAAAATTGCTTCAAAGACTTTATTAATCGAGAACAATATTGAAATGGGCCTCTAATTACCCAGGTCAAGCGTTTATGAAGAGGAATGACCGTAGCAATTTTTAATACGTCGGGATAGCTTTCCATTTCAAGAGTTTCGTTAAAAGATTTCGTCAATTAATCAGAAATTAACGATTTAGCTACTTTTATGATGCGCCCAGGAATATCAATATATCCCGGAAATTTGAGATCATTTAGAGAAGCTATAATTTCAATGACTTTGTAAACACCAGTTGGATGTAGGAAAATTGATGATACATATTTTGCCTAGAAACGCAAAGTGTTGTTAACTCTGATGGAAGCTAGAATTACTGAATTTGGCGGCGAGTTTTTCACCGATTTCTATAAAGCATTTGTTGATTTCGTAACAAATGTTTTGAGGCGAGGTAATTAAGTTGCTATCACTTTTAATAGTTTGCGGCAACATATAGTTTTCAGTTTAGTTTTCCTAAATAACTGATTTATGCATTTCCTTTTATTTTTGTTTGCATTTTCCTTTCACATGGGTCATTGTATTTTTACACTTTTTATACTCGTTGTTGTATAAATCTAGATTTTTGCTTTTTAGATATTTAGAATCAAACTTGTTTTTGTGCTTTGTAGCTGTAGGGATATCTGGGGTGAACCAAGAGTGTATAAATACTTTAAATTGTTTCCGACTTTGCATCTTTTTGCGAAAATGCTGAGAGGTGAGTTTATTCAGTTGATTGCAAAGTTTATTCAAGTTGTAGCTGTTAGAATACAGCCAATCAGGTGCGGTTGGTTTATTATTCAAATGCTCTAGAAAAAATTCTAAGCCCACCTGTGTTATTTTATGGTAGTGCGGTCGTTTGGTGTTTGTGCTTAGACTACACTGATACTTAACACATACGGGCGGATAGTCCAAAATGTCTTCTCGTAAAAAAAGCGATGAAGCTACACTTAATGAAGTACAATTAATGTAGGAATGATCAATTACAGAACTGCAAGATGAGCAAGTTTTGGTTGGCTTGGTGATAACTTGTGTGTATCCAATACCATTTATGTGATTTGCATAATTATCAATTACTGTTGATTCGCCAATTTGGTCGTAATGAATATTAAAGTCGCCTAATACTATAATTATCCTTGGGTGGACTTAAATGTTTTAAGGCTATGCTCAAAGGCATCTTTGAATTGCTTAATCGTTTTGTTAGAGTTATTTGGGTGTCTGTAAACTGATCTTACTATTAGTGTTTTTTTATTATTGAGAATAAGTTCAACCCAGACATCTTCACATTCATTAGCTTTGACCTTGATTCGCAAAAATTGTATAATACGATTATATAATTATTACTGCACAAATATTAATGAGTCACAATTGATCAGCACTAAAGGAGGTAAAGCATCCGGCTGGGATTACGAGCAAAAGAAGAAGAACAATCTGAAACATATCCTCACCAAATTTTACAACTTAACGACTTATTGTTTCTGGGATATTTTATTTCAAAGTAAGGAAATCTCCCCAACAGTGTTGCCAGTTACAATTCTTTTTCTATCACATTGGTTTAAAAGCTCTTGAATGCAAGGCTTCTTCAGCATGAATTAGTATTACAAAAGAAATACTTTCACAATTTAAGTAGCAATTACCCAATTCCTAGGAAATTAGATTATAAATGGCAATACATTTGGGGAGATCTCCTAACTTTAAAATGAGATATCTCATAAAACACTGGTCGTAGACAGCTGAAATTTAGAGAAGAAATGTTTTAGACGTTTCTTTGTCTTTTGCACATAATCCCAGCAGAATGCTTTACCTTCTTTAAGTAGTTTTATTTTAACCGCGTACGAGAAATAACCATATACACATGTTTTAGACTAAATTTAACTTTCGGCTTTTTCGGGCCTGGCTCTGACTTTAAATCACTCTTCGAGCTCGGGTTTATTCTTTCGGATTCAGGCCTGTACTATTGCATTCCGCCTGTTTGCAATTCTGCTGTAGTTTGTTTTGCTATATTGCATTTTTTCAACTGTTTTTTAAATTATGACAGATATATCTTGAAAACTTAAAAACAAATGTTATACGCGTGTTTTACACCGTCTTGTTACAAGAATGATAGATAAATGCAAGATTTTTTCGGCTTTTTCGGTTAAAATGAAGTTCAATTTTAGTTCAAGATTGGATTTCTCAGCCATATTGGTTTAAAACTTAGAGTAAGTGAAAAGTTTTGGGCAGCAGTAACTCAAAAAATAAATAAATAAATAACGGGGCTTCCTTCTGATTAAGTTTAATTCAAGTTTTCCAAAAGTTTGTGACAATATAGCTCCTTGCGAAGAAATGTCACAGCGATGGCGAGCCGTTGGCAAACCTGTGTCCGATTTGATCGACCCGAAATTTGCACTTCAGACCTTCCGTCACAAAGAAGAAGTGCGTTACCGCTCGACCAATTGGCCGATCAGAACTTTGTGCTGTATCACGAATTTATCTTATTTATTTTATTATTTTATTGGTAAATCGTATTAATACACTTCACGTTTTTTATTGCATTAATTTAACTTTTGGTAAAATTGAAGGGCAAACATTTAAAAATCCAACATGCTCTTAAACATTTCCTCAACTTATCTATTTGCAAAGTCAACATTCCAAACAAATGTCCTAGTAAATCTTCCTTTTTATGATGATAAATATACAATTTTACTTATAAAGAATAGATTAATGCTTGTTGAAATTATAATTGAGGTTAACTTGCGGTTACTTTAAAATTTTCAGCTTTAACATTAAAAAGTTGTATATGTTTAGAGCAAACTTATACCACAGTGCCAGTGGCGGATCCAGAAAATTTTGGTGGGGGGGGATTTGAAGCACAAAACCTCAAAAATTCGGATGTCTTCACCAAAATTGAGACTAATTTTTCGGCCGCAATCGGAAATTCAAACGTTTTTTTCACCCAAATTCAGGTGGTCTCCAAAAAAAAAAAAAAAAAAAGAAAAGGTCTTCACCAAAATTGAGACTGATTTTTCGCCGGATTGGTTACGTTTAGGTCGGTGGGGGGGGATGCATCCCGAAATGGAGCCGATTTATTCGAAACAGAGGCTGATTTTTCGGCCAAAATCGTTACTTTTAGGCTGGTGGGGGGGGATGCATCCCCCCATCCCCCCCCTAAATCCGCCACTGCACAGTGCTATTCTGTATTTGATGCAATTTCGCAGAAAAAAATAAAGACTCCGAATTGATTCCACCCTGAATTGACACAACGTAATTAGATAGGCATCAAATTCAAAATCATGTTATTGCTAAATAGCAAGAAGAACAAACAATTGTCGTTGAAGCAGTGGACTAGCGTTGAATTTTTGTGGAATTTGGTCAAACTCACACAATTAACATTAGAAATACAAAAAGAAAAAGTATTTAAAAAAGAGAAGAATTGCAAGTAGAAACTTGATTCAAAATTTTTAAGATCGTGCGCGTTTGCCCTCTTTAAGAGAAACAAAAATCTGGTTCCGTTCAAGTTTTTATCCAAATAAAACCATTCCAATGTTAACCAACCAACCTGCAGTTCCGCTGTATCCGTTCACACGCAAAGCGTAGTTGCTGCTGCTGTCTCCAATTGAAAAGGACCTTTAAAGAAGAGTTTTTTCAATTTGTTACATGCAAAAATTAAGATTTGAAACTTTCTACAAAGGTTCTTGTAATCATAATTGTAATCATCAACGGCTGTGGTTTTCAATTTTTTTTTTGTTATCAGAGCCAAAGTTTAAACCACAAAGTTTCAAAAGGCTGCATGCAAACAACGCTTGTAAAAAGGAGAAAACCAAAAACTAATATCTTATTCAAAGTTTATAAAACGTCATATTAACGGATGATAATGTATAGTCAATAATTGGTGAGGGGTACAATACCCCAAATTTATGATAGCTTCCAATTTCAAGAGATCGAGCACAAGGCTACAACCAAAGGTAATCCGACAAATGAAATTAAGAGCTACAAAAATTAAGCTCTTCAATTGCATACAATCCAACCATTCTGCATACCCTCTACCAAGCAAAAACGCAACCAGAATTCTTCAAAAGGTGGGTTTGGTTAAATCCAAAGGTAAAATTTGTATGCTCTCACTAATAGAAGTTTGGGCGGTTTTTGTAACTTTTTGGAAAAAAAAACCTAGTCATTTTAACGCCAGTTGTTTGACATTTCGTCGGTTTGTAGAAGCAGTTGAAAGAACTAATTGCTAAAATTTGCGGATTACTTCAAATAAGATGGACGAAAAGTGTGCGGATCTTTCAATAGTTAGCACCCAATGCTGTCTGATGACAGGAGGAAAAATAAGCAAAAGTTTAAAAAATATTTTGACAGAATTAAATTACATATCTCCTTTAGCTTACTCTGCCCCTGTGCTTCTTGGTCAAGTATAAAACACGTTTAGAAGCGTACATATTTGAACTGAATTTTCTAAGTGACTTGGCAAAACAAGGAGAGATACTTCAACTCCTCTAGCCTTCTTGGTTTCGCTACAAAAAACCAACTAACCATGGGACGAGGAAAATTCGAATCAAAATTAGAACAGCGACAATTCTAAGTTTTCTCAAGCACTGACCTGAACTCGAGTTTTGCTAATTTCGAAAAGGTAATTCCATAGCTTAGTCCTATGCATTTTTTCTTTTTGGTTAGCAATAAAAGGATTTGTCTACCTGTTATCGGCAGGGCTGGCACGAATCACAAAACTGGTCAATTATGATATTATCTGCAGTAGAAGCAATCCCGACAACTTAAGGAACCAACAATTAAAAGAAATTTAATCTCAACACTGCGAACAATTGACAAAAGACAAAATAAACCAACCAAAAACAAAACCAAAAATGGAAATGGAGGAAAGCCCTAACGGAATAAGTTTACAAAGCACATCATCAGCACATAACCACTAGGTCAATGTCTATATATAAACAGGTCATAGCCAGTTTAGTGGGGATCTATTAGTTAATTGTGTTGGATTGCATGTTAATGAGAAACTAAATTTCAGCCACTATTTTCGTTGCAGATTATAGTAACATATATTCCAAGTGGGAGCCAACACACAGTAAACGGTTTAACCTCTTATTCGAAAAAAAAATGTTTACGAATCGAAAGGAATTTATTGCATTAGTACCGTAGCATTGGTTTTACTTTTACAAAATGATTCGAATTTCAAACTTAAAAAAAAATTAGAAATTTTGATAAAGAATGATTCAAATTTTTGATAACCACTTCCGCAAAACCATTTGGAATAGAAAATGATTATTTTCTAAAAAGTTATTGAGAGCCTCAGGAAGGGCAAGTGAGAGCCGCATGCGGTTCTAAAAGCCGCGGTTGAGAATCGCTGATCAAGGGTGTTTAATTTAATTGAATAAATTACTTATGATGATCTTAAATACGAGTGAAATAGTCTGTTGGGCTTTAAATTTTTAACGTTTAGTTCTTACATGTAACGAGTAGGCTTCTGTGTTATGATGTAAAATCTAGCTGCTGCTATCAAATATTTGTTTGAATCGGTTGAATTCTTGCTTGACTTATAAATTTGTAAAGCTACCCATATTTAATTTACGAACAAAAACGACTGCCAGAATAGAACTAAACATGGACCGAGTAAGGGGTGCGTCACAATGCCCAATGTCTGGTTCATACTGCAGATCGAAGTAAAATTCGCCCATTTAAATCAATGGTAAAATTCTTACATACAAGCAACCAGGCGCGTAGCCAGAAATTTGCAATGGGGGGGACTGTTTTGGGGCAGCCGCCGAAGGCCAATGGGAGTCTGGGGCGAAGCCCCCAGCGCTCGAAAATCTTGCATTTTTTTGCTAAAATAACTTAATTTTAGAGCTATTTTAACAAAAAATAATGCTTTTAAAACGTGGCATAGAAATTGGCAGCGCAACATGATTCAACTGGTTGCATTAATGGGCTACGTAGGAAGTGGCTAATGATAACATTGCAGTTCTCTTGTTTACACGCTGGTAAATCATAAAATCCTATTATTCAATAAAACTCACGCGGAGTAATCTATTTCGTCTATATTTTATAAATATTTGGGGGGGGGCTAATGAAAAGATATTTGAGAGAAGTGATTGGTAATTAACTAACACTGAATAGCCCCCCCCTTATTCCTGAGTTTATAATATATTTGTTGATAAAACCTATGTTTGGCGTTTTTACACTAGCGATCAAATTAGATTGTTTATTTTTAACATTTAAAAAAGTTTTTATTGATTTATGACTTTAATTTTTGACAAATTAGCTCCCCCCCTGAATATATGCTTCAAAAGATGCTTTAAATCACCTTTTTAGTCAATTGCAACGCAAAAAACAGTTGCACAAGAGCTAAAAACGTGGTATTTTCCTTATTCTGCATTTTGGTTGACAGGCCTATGGGGGGGGGGGAGAGTTATAGCCCCCCGCCCTCCTGGCTCGCTACTGCTCGCAACTTTAAACAACCACTGTAGGTTAGTGGGTGGCGTTTTTTGTTTGATTTTACTTTTATTTGAAGGGCCAAAGCTTCATGATTCCATTTCAAGTTATTTCCGTGGTCAAAAGTTCTTATAAATGCGTATTTAACTCACTTTAAAACGGGTACTTTGCACCGTAAAATAGCGTTTTAACGCTTATTTAATGACATTTTATATTTCTGAGCAGAGTTGCGATAGACATATAGGATAAAAGAGTAAAATGGTATTGTATTTCGCACCAGGATGCGATCATACAAGCGAAAAGAGTACTTGCAAATTCTACCGATTTCCTAAGAATAACAATTTGGCTTCAAAATGGGATCACGCTGCAGGTAAGCTTGTTTTATATTCAAAACTAATCATTATATGAAATCAAGTTTTTCGAGAGAAGATACGAAGACGCAACAGCCAGGTTTTTCGGTGGAGGAGAAGTCGGGCAAACTGACCGTAACCCTGACGAAAAAGAAAACTGTTGAGTTTTTTAATTTTATTTCTTGGGCACAATTTTTTGCAGGTTTTTCGACTAGCCTCAATTTCTGTGAAAAGCCCTGCACAAACGACGTGCATGGAGCGCCAGGAGTCTAGGTCCGAAGCTGGAGCGCCTCACTACCCTAGTTATGATCTTTTTTGTTTAAGTTTTAGACCTTTTTTGGCAAAGACACTTTTGCTTTAACAAGTAGTTTTTAAAAAACTTTAAATACTTCCTCAGTGATAACGTGAACCATGATATCTGAAGTACGACCTAGGTGTTTTACAGTAGAGGTAGATCCATGCCGCTAATATTTTCATTTTTGAGAATAGAGCAACTAGGTTGGGTTCTTCTTGGAGTGCCCGCTAAAACATCAATCCGGCCCAGTGGTGCACCCAGAATTTTCAAGGAGGGGAGGAGAAAATTTTTCAAAAAAGGAATACTTTCGCTGCCGAATTTTTGGCCTTTTTTACTGAAAATGGGGGTTTTTCGCTATTTTCAGACAAAAATTACCAACCTTCGTTCTCGTTTGCTAATATATTGTCAAATAAATTGATCTAATGGCTTTTTTGGCGTCGCATTCGCCCCGCCTTCGAAAATTTTGGATACGTTTGTTTAAAAAAGGTGACTTTAATTGACATCTTGGTCCAAAATTTCACAATATTTTTTTTCGGTTTTACTTAGGCATCTTTTGGTTTTACTTAAGGCGTTTTGTTCTGCCTCGTGGCGGAGTGTAATTTAAGGAGAAATAATTATTATAACAGCAATTTTTCGTCTAAAAAAACTTTTTTTTACTAAATATCATAATTGTGGCATTGCTATGGGACTGGATGTAGGGGGATTTAGCTATCTTAGACCTTAGCCCTGCAGACCCCGCCGCGCTTACCGTATACGCCTGCATTCACAAAATAATACAAAATCATTTACTTTGCTTTGACCTTTCTACACTATAAGCTTTTAATTTAGAGCTGCAACCTTCATTCATTTCGAAAATCGTTGTTGACCTTTTTTTGGTCTTAGATTGTTCTTGACTTCACAATTCGCTATGTTTACGATTGCTCAGCAATTGATTTTCTGTACAGTATATCCTGTAAAGTTGTCTAGAAACGCTATTCTGTGTCATAATAGTACCCTTTTTAAAATGAGTTTAATACTCATTTATAAGAACTTTTGATCTCTGAAATAACCTGAAATGGAATCACGAAGTTTTGGCCCTTCAAATAAAAGCAAAATCAAACAAAAAACGCCACCCACTAACCTACAGTATTTATTTGAGGGTGCGTGTATGTAATAATTTTACCATTGATTTAAATGGGCGAATTTTACAACGATCTGCAGTACGAACCAGACAATGGGCATTGTGATGTCATCATTTATTCGGTCTATAGCATTATAGGGCAATTGTTTTTGTTCTTTGATTCCGCAGAAATTCCGACAGTTATTCTCCTAACTGTACTTGCTTTTAATTTGATTTGTTAAAAATTTGCGTTGCTTATTATTTTGAGTTTATTTTACACCAGCTATTAGACCAACGCAATTCACATGCGGGAGAAGGGGACAAAATTTTCCCCAACTTAACTTCTAAAGCAGAGGTCATGGAACATCAAACTTGGCTTGTTGGTTGGTGTTTACCACTTTTTCAGAAAAAATACTTTTAAGCTATGGGCAACATCATATTGACTTTAGGTGACGATATAAACGGTCCAAATGTTGTTCATAAGTTTTTTAAATCTAAATCATAAAATGCCTAAATCACAAGCAAAAACAGATTGTGGTGTCATTTATATAGAGCTAAAACTGAACAAAAACAACAGCAACCACTTACGAGTATTCAGCATAAATAATGTTGCCTTCCCAATCTTCCAAATCAACTCGTAGTCTGTAAGATCCCGAGCTTGTGATTTCATGAAGCGCTTGCAAACCTAAAAGAGTGAATCTAATTGGTAATTAACGTTTTATGGTCAATGATAAGGATCTGGGAATCAAAATTTTTCATTTTCTGGTGTTTCAAAGTTCAACAAAGTAGCCATTAATTTATTTGGACACGCAGCCGGCAAGGATTGATAAAATTTCCTCCCCGTCTTATTCTGGAAATCCCTGATAGAATTTTTGTATTTAGGCTACACAAATAATTGTTTTGCTACTAGAGGTCGAAGCGACATAACTTTGAAACGATTAGGATTGGAAAATAGAAAATTTAAATCCTGATTTAGTATTACATATTCACAAATACTAATGCAAAACCTAAGGCAATAGGTTAAGTGTTTTGAATTTCCAAGCCAAAAAATACTGAAAATCTCCTTGGTGGTTTAAAGGACTTCAGCTCAAAACTAATTGATCACAGAAAAAAACGTAAATTTTGAGCGCGTGAGAATGCAGTTTCAGCAGAGTTTCAGCTTCCAGATTCGCAACTTTAGAATTTCAACATGACTTTTGTTTCTTTTTTTAGGGAGGGAATTTTCTGCAATTGAAAGTGCTTTTTCATTTTTAACTCAACTTTTTTAAGTAAATTTAGCGTTTTTTTGCAGCAACAGAAAGTGTAGTCTGCCCTTACTTTGAAATAATAATTGAAGCAATAATCTTAAAATTCGCACGGTGGATCTATTAGATCTCTTGTGAAATTGTGCTGTTTCATTTTTGGTGGTAGTAGTTCGGCCCAAAAATTAAGTCTTTAGTTCTAGAAGAATTTTAAGGTTTTTAAAGGGGTATTGAGGTCGTCTAATTTTAACTCATTTATTGCCGCGCCAAACAAAATTAAATTTTTTTATCATTTTTTAAGCTAACTTCAGAAATTTTTGATTTCTATATTGAAAGATATTTGCATTTTTTTTTCACTATTAGCAGCAATTCTGTCATTTTTAGAATAAGCTTTGAATCAACAATTAGATGTCGCTTTGTGGACGCAGCGATAATGTTAAGGCAAACAGTTATGATGGTTACAAGAACGCATAAACTATTTCAAACGCAATCCTGATCTAAATCCTAAAAGAAGAAAACAGTGAAAAAAGCTTGAATAAATATTCTTTGTTTTTGTTTTATTCTTTTTAACTTAAAAGTTTTTGGTGAAATAGATTAGTCACTATCTACCAGAGGTGGAGTCCTCGAGGACGTCCTTGGCCTCGAGGACGTCCTCGAGGACAGATTTTGAAGTCCTTGGCCTCGAAGGTCAAGTCCTTGGCCTTGGCCTCGAGGCCTCAAGTCCTCGAAAATTGGCCTGTCCTCGGCTCGAGGACAGCACTATTTTTTGGGAAGTTAAAATTTTGTGGAGCGGTTGAAAAATTTTTTGGAAAGCGTTTTTTCGTGGAGATCGCTTGAAAAATTTTTGTGAAGACCTTTTTTTTTTGGAGATCGCCTGAAAAATTTTTGTGAAGACCTTTTTTTTTTTTTTTTTTTTTTTTTTTGGAGATCGCCTGAAAAATTTTTGTGAAGACCTTTTTTTTTTTTTTTTTTGGAGAGCACTTGCGCTTTGTGTCTTTGGTCCTTGGCCTTGGCCTCGAGCATTCCTGTCCTTGGCCTCGAGAGTGTCTGTCCTCGGAAAGGCTGTCCTTGGCCTTGGCCTCGGATTTTTTTTGTGTCCTTGGCCTTGGCCTTGGCCTCGAGCCTTGTGTCCTCGACTCCACCTCTGCTATCCACATTAGGCTGCCACTAGGCCTAGGTCTACTAGGCTACCATTACAGTAGTTAAGCAACCTACTAATAAATTTTTGAAAGCTATAAAATCTAATCTTGCCCAATGCGTTTTCATACCGGGTTTTATTTATTCTAATAATTACAAATAACAACTACTGCATGTAGCATATATGACATAAGTGAAAATTATTAATATCATCCAGCCTAAGCCTATTCTTCAAGTTTCTTTCTAAATACACCTAACCGAATATCTTTGTGCTAAAATAAGAAAATTTCTACCAATGAGCCTAATTTTAAGTTTAAAAACATATCTTTTTTTGCCAAGTCCATTGCAGAAACCTGGCTAAACAACTAATAGTTGGTTTGAAACCACGTTTTGTATGCAAACTTTGATGCTGTCATGTTGCCACAGCTAAACTCTTTTCCGTAAAGACAAAATTTTTGCCGTTTAAGTTATTTAACACAAACACACAAAAAAAACAGGACAAAAACGTTTGCATTCAATTATTTTTACCTATTTAGAGTTGAAATTCAAAAATGAGAGTGCAATGTCCTTTAAATGGTAATAAATCATTGATGTTTCAATTTTGGATTTGATACGCATTCAAAATTCATTGTTTATGGACTATATATAAAGAGATGAACCGTATTAATTAAATTGTTTTTTAATTTTTTTTTTTGTATTTTGACAAAGCAAGTGAAGTTTTTTACAACAATATTGATCAGAATGTCTCAGATTATAATCTTTATGCAAAACCGCCTAAAAAGCCGCGTTTGAAATTGAAAAAAATTATAAAAGTACTGATGTATAATAAGTAGAGCAAGTTTTTGTTTCACAAAAAAATTAAAAAAATTGCATTCGTTTTTAACGAAAGTTGCGAAAAGTTGCATTTATGCACAAACATTTTAAACAACAGTGATTTACTCAGGCAATTTATTTACATAGCCTATAATTCCAAACATTTGCAAACAGTATTGGGGGAGAAATGGTGATCGTTTGCCAACAGTTTGCTTAGCATGCTAAAACTTTGCTCCACATTGCAATAGTTGCAAGCCAACTGTTGCGTCCTAGATAACATTGAGACGCAGATAATCCGTTACATAGGTCTTTGTTATGCGAATCAGAGAAAAGAACTGTAATGATATACCGTTGTTTTATAGCATGTGCTTTAAATCGCACTAACATTTTGAGCCATACTTAGTAAATATTGCAGTAAAAAGTTGTACGTAGAAAAGAAAAAAGTTGTAAAAAGTTGCAATCTAAAATTCTTAAAAACAGCTTAAAACATTGTACATAAATTTTTAGTATTTAGGAAGCTTTCGGAAGCTGTAAAAAAAGTAGCAAATGTTCCAAAAACTTGCCCTTATAGTTAGTTCTGACATACAATGCTGAAGATTCTTGTCCTGAGTTAAATATTTCAATAAGATTCTGATGGTTCCTTTTAGATGATATGAAATTTACTTGCATGGTGTACATATGACTTATTCCGTGTACTCAAAAAATCGATGAGACTAAATGCTAAAACAAAATTTTCTATTTAGTTGCATTTTTCTACGTAAAAACACGTTTCGTAAAATTTACCCAACCAAAACTCTCCGTGTTTATTTCCGAATCCCCGCACGTAGTCATTCCAGTTCAAAAAAAAATCAACAGACCCGTTGAACCGTCGTTGGAAAATCTGCACGAAAAAGTATTTGAATAAAATTTTATTTGGTCTTCTTTAATTTACACATATATTAACATTAACAAAATATATTAACATGACTTTGGGTCGCATATAGGAGCCAGCCATGGCTTCGGTACTGGAACGGGCAACTAATTTTTCAGTATCTGATGTTAAGTGGTAAATTCTTGATTTCAAACTTTGTGTTACTTTTACGTTACTTCAATTGACAATTTGGGGATTTTTTATCAAGATACGTGATTATAGCACTGGACAAATTTCAAAGAAAACTAGATGGAAGTTTGCCAGCAAACCCAGTGAACGACCGACGCATAGCTAATGCTGTGACGCTCAAAAGCACTTTTTGTCTACCGTAAAATCAGCAATTATTCAAAAACATCTGAATACGGAACCTCCAGAAAAGTGGAGTCAAAATATTTGCCAGATAAATATCTCCTGATATCATAAGACACTGGCACCCTAGCTTGAGCCGTTCAAAAATTGATTTTTGGGGGTACAATTGGGGAGGTCCCCGGGGAGGTGGCACCCCCAAACTATGTCAAAATATTTGTCTGTTAAATATCTACTGATATCAAAAAAAAGTAGCACCCTAGCTTGTGTCGTTCAAAAAATTGATTTTTTGGGGCCCTATTTTGGGGGGGTTCCAGGTGGAGTTGCCCCAAAATTTGCAGCTCAACAACTTTACAGAAAAATTAGATTTTCATGTTTTGTGGTTTAGGAGAAGAAGAGAGTACAAAATTTAGGAAGAAAAAAAAGGAAAAAAAAAGGAAAAAAAAGAGAAATAAACCTCATCGCGGCCAAAAGTGGGTTGGTTGGGATGAAAGGGTATTTTGAGACATATAACCCTATGAATTATTTTTTGCCGTACTTAAGCCGTTTTTGACTGAGACCGCTTTTTGCGCCAAACTTGCGGGGCGGTTTTCGGGTTCTAAAACCGAAGTCACGTGACCTATTGCCTCAAAATTGTGTACAAACATACAACTCATTAATCTCAAACTACTGTCAAAATTTCATGAAGCTAGACCAAACCGCTCTCGAGTTATAAGTAAAAGTTTGAAATTTCGCACTCGTTAGTTGGAAAATGGCCGAGTAAAAACAGAGAAACACGCGACGCGAGCGTCAGTCGTTCCAATGAATAAATATTTTCTAAAATTGAGATACGCGATAAAAGTACAAACATATCTGTGTGCATTTTCTACCATATTACCGTAGATTGATCGTAATTAAGTGATTTTTCGAGTCGGCAAAATATATTTGTTACAAATAGTCAGTTGGGTATGTTTTTAGGGTTATGCTGTTTTTAAAATTCATAATGCGTAAAAAGCACATTTTCTCAAAAACTCTTGTAAAACAGACTTTAGTTTTGAACGTGGGAAGTGGGAAGAGGCAAGGGCGCAGCTAGGCCAACATTCGGGGTGCATTTTCAGCCCTCATTGGCTTTTGATACCTTTACGAACCTCTTGGCCGTTAGACATTGAAGCTCAATATAATTTATGTCAAAAATATTGGTGAAAATATTCGTTTTTTAAGATAATTAATGAAGATTTTAAATGCTGTATGTTAATCGACTTAAAACAACCTAACAACCATCTTGAAGTTCTAACGACAATTTTTAACTTTGTGATGGTACACTACAAGCTAGTAGTTAGGTTGTTTTAAGTCGAATAATATGCTGTGTATAAACTCTTGATTAATTATCTTAAAAAAATCCAAAATTTTACCAATGTTTTTACTTGTTAGGTCTTGTATGTTATATTGAACATCAAAGTCGAATGTTTTGGGGATTCGTGAGGGTATCAAAAGCCAATGATCAACGCTAGTACTTAGATTTTACACTATCGGTTAAAACGTCAGACTGCTGCATGAGATCAAAAGTAAATTTTTTTCTACAGAAAGACTAGATTTCGGAGCGATAAGCTATGAAAATTGTTCAGTAGCTACTGTATATGGCTCAGGTTTTTGTATGTTCTACAGTTATTGGTTCATTCGCTTTTAAGGCCCACATAGAGCCTCTCAACTTTCCAGTCTTCCCAGGTGATCACTCTGAGACTTGTAAAACTTTGTAGCGTTGCCAAAAGTAAATTATGCCGGGCCATTGGACTATATATCAAGTGATAAATAAACAATTCACCGGATCAAACATCGGACTAAACAAAAAATGTTCCCAACTTCAAAGGCATTTGCTTCCAACTCTTTACCTTTGGCGACGAAATCCCAAAATACTCTCACACTTTTTGAATTTCTGAGTTTGCGCCTGCTTGGAACTACATAACCGGTGTTCTTGAGAAACTTACTAGCAAATAGGGAAATGTAGAAGTAAAACAAAAGGATTGTGTTTTATACCAGTTCATGTATCAAGATCAGGTGTTAACCGGAATAGCGCTATCCTGATTCAGGGGCGTTGCTAAAATATCAAGCGAAGGAAATTGCTTTTTGAATAGCAAGGTGCAATTCCGTAATTTATATTACTCCAAAAATTGTCAAAAACGTGAAATCGTCAAAAAACATCAAAATTCAAAAATGTTGCAAACGTCAAAAGCATACAAAATGAACATTATTATTATTGTTCAAAAAAAAAATTATGACTGCAAATAATTAATTATAACTGTTACCTCACATAAGATTTTTGATTGGATATTTGAACAAAAACAAATTCTAAGATTGATGTTTTATTGCTTTTAGCATTATCAGTTTACCATTCTTCCTCTTTTGAAAAATTTTGTGTAATATGGTCAAAGCAGGGCTGCATAAGCTTGCGGATACGTGACTATAGCACAGTACAATTAATCAAGAAAGTAATTTTTGCTTTGCTATAATCACGTATGCCACGAAATACGACTAAAATTGACAAGTGAATTTGCGTTGATTGCAAAAACTTTACTAAGGTACTTTGAATTTCGATATGCAAACAAGACCAAAATAAAGCTTATGAAACAGGCTTTCATCTCAAATGAATTAGAATTACTCAAAATGTGCAAAAATCGAGATACGTGGCTTTGGCGTAGTAGCGACAATATGCGAAAAAATTTGAATGGTATTATAATTTGAAAATTTTAATTAGACAATATAATTACTTTTTTTTTGTTTTTATGTCGTTTGCGATGTTTTCAAGTGAATTTTCGAAATGCTTGAATGAAAATAGGTATTGTAATTATCGTAGGTTGAGTTGAGCTATTAGGTGCAGTCAAGTTTTTTAAGAGCAGATCTGCTTTTTAAGTCTTGCTTTGCAAGGTGTTCTCTTACCATCCAATTGTAGCCTTCCCGATCAAATTCACAATACGCTTGAACTAAACTGTCACCGGTGAATATCCCGAAGACCCCATCAGTGCTGTATGTATGTGCATGAATGACGTCACAGTTTTTGGCAGAGAAAGGAACTCTTCTGTTTGCTGACAGATCGATATTTTCTGAAAATTGTGAAAAATGCTACGTTGATACAAATGTAAAAAATACAACTTTCGAAACGACAATAATACCAATTGGATTGAAAAAATATTACGAACTGTTTGTCTTCGCCATTTCCTGATTCCTTATTGATATAGAACATCACATAATATTATATGTACAGTTTAAATTGCGAGACTTCATTCAAGCATGTATAAAACTGCGCATAAAATATAGATTGCTGCTCAAATATTCAGAAGAATAAAAGAAAAATAAACCTTTATTTGCTGCAGATAAAGAATATTTGAAGACGGAATGTTCTGACAAATTTTTGATCTTTATCAAAATTTTAGATTTATTTTGACTTAAAAAATCTATCTAAACTGACTCCAGAACTGCATCCAAAACTTACGACGCCTTTGCCCTCGAACTGAAATGTATGCAAAGTCTGGAGGCGAGACCTAGCAAAATGTGACGTTATGGACAAAACGACGTTATGGACAAACCATAAACTGCAAAAACCGTTATGAGGAAAATTTGACAAAATTTTTTTAACGAACCTTACGTATACTCTCTTATTTGTTCAGGACGGCAGCACTGGCCTGGCCTTTCTACACCAATTTCCGTTTACAAAACCAAAATGAAGATAGAGACTATACATTTTACCAAAGCAAGATGCTGGACGCATCAGAGAACTTTTGCAGCAAACAATACGCCAATCAGAGCTTTTAAACCTATTTCATTTTGCTCATAATATCATCTAAACATAGCGATAAGGGATCTTTTGAACTACTGAAAGCAACTTAAAAAAATTCATGCGCGTTGCCATTTATTTTATCCCCTTCGGTCACCATACGTACAATTGTACAATTTTCTTTTTGGCGTTGTTTTTTCTTCCAGGTGTAACAGAGAACTGTAGAGCATTTAAGTCGTAAGTAGTACAATTGTACTGACAACACCATCACGTGACAGCAGTTCTAGTTCCAAGCGTGCAGCGTTAAAACAATGGTCAACTGTTGAGCAAAACAGCTGACAATATGCTTGCAACAAGTGAAATTTATGCAAAATAAGTTTAAAAATACGTCAAAACCAAATAAGTTAATTAACAAATTACTAGGCTTGCATTTTGCTTTAGCAATTTTTAAAGTTACGTAGGAATATTTTTGTTTCGATTTTTGTTATAGACTAGCCTACAGAATTTTTTTATCAAAATCATGTACAATTGTACGTTCCGTGTGGCAATGTAGTTTAAGCAGCAAAACGTAATGTAAATAAAGTAGCTTGGTTTTTGGTAAAACAACTGCAATTTTTTTGCCACTTGCGCTCCAAATCATTACAGAAACATTGAAATCAACATCTTTATGGGCAATATGAAATTTTTTTGATTTCGAAAGTTTTGGCACCCCTTAAACAGTACTGCTGTTCTATACAGAAATAAAAAGGTAGGCTCTAGAAGTTTTGTTCCATTTTTCTGCCAAAACAAGAGGTTTTTGCCAAAAGTTTGTTCCATTCTTTTGTCAATTCCCAGTAAAAAATAAAAAAAATGAAAATATTTGCCAATTTTTTTTCTGTTTTTGTGCCACTTTTGAGAATAAGTTACCAAAAAACTTTTCGCCAAAATTTTGTAGCGTTTTCCTGTTATTTCAAGGCGAAGGTCGACGAGAATTAGCAAAAAGTTAAGGCATTCGAGGGCTAAACAATTGGTAGCTTACCCTGCCAAACGAATTTGATAAGCCTACCCTACCTTCGACGGCAGCATTAACACATATAGAATGTACGTTTTGGCAGGTTGAGTCACAAACATCACAATTGTACAACCGAGTCAGTCACTATCCGTACGATTGTACGCCCCCCTAATTTGCATATTTATAAAAGAAAATTAAAAATCAAATATTGTTCGAGTTTAGTGGCTTATAACAACCTTTAGGATGGAAAATAAAATTTTTGCATAAAGAGCTATCTGCTACATCGTATCCGAAGGGGTTATTTAATTCAGCGATATACTAAAACTGAAGGCAATGAATTAAGCAAGGCCATTGTATTGCTACTTTGTAATGAAACTTATTGCCCATGACACAGGCCCGGCTCCACGGGGGGTACTTTGAGGCCGTGCCCCCCTAAATCACTGCTTTTGCCCCCCAAGCGAGAAGTATGCCCCCCAAGCTAGGATTGTGCCCCGAAAGAAAGTAACTGGCGCGGTTTCATTGAAGAGCATTTTGGGGCCTGTGCCCTCCCCCAAATACTGCTTGCGCCCCCACGGCGTAAGTAAAATTTCGTTTCAGTACAAGAAACCCGAGAGAACGCCATGACTGAGCCTAAGATTTCTCGCAGAACACCTTTTTTTGGAGGGGTTTTCACCTCTGAATTTGTGAGCAAGAAGCGGGATCCGCACCATTAGATTTCGCCGCACCCCGCCAGACAATGAGCATGCCCCCCGAGTGAGACTTGTGCCCCGAAACAATGTAAAAGGCCAAGATAAAGACCTTTCTTTTTGATCTTCTCTCCCGAAGATGAGGATAAAATTTATGTTTATCTGTGCCCTCAAATATTTTTTTTCTGCCCCCCCTCCCCCAGTCACGGTACTCTGGCGCCGGGCCTGCCGTGACAGTGAAAATCTGCCTTGTAATTGCTTAACTTGTTACTTTTTACATGTAATTGTTTAAATGAATATCATTAAAAGCAAAAAAAAGTAGAAACGCTTGACGATTCTAAGAATAAAAAGTACAACCAAAATTCAAAAAAACGTTCAAAAATGATGTTTCGCTAGACACTTATGCTGTAGCACCTTCAGAGCTGTAAAAAAACCCAATTAATATTAATTGCTAACTTTTGCTCTAAAAATGAATTAGTGAAACTGTGCTAAATTGCTGTAATAATCCATGAGGCTTAAAAAATAAAATAAAAGTTATTGCAATATGAAAACTTATCTGCATTAATGCGACGTGAGTATCTGACGCATTACAGTATAGGCTAGCAATGCGACATATTACAGTAATTCAGCAAGGTTTCACTAATTCAGGTTTCATAGCAAGAGTTAGCAACAATATTAATTGTGTATATTTACAGCTTTGAAGATACTCTACGTGTTTAGCGAAATGTCAGTTATTAAATGTATTCTTGCATTTTGGCTGTTCCTTTTATTCTTATTATTACTTTTTGTTGGCTAAATGACTAGGAATGCTTGAAAAATACACACACCCCTGCCATGAAGTCTTTTTACTGTAGCTACGAGATATCACATCTGAATTGCTTATCAAGTACAATAAATTGCTCCTGAAGTGAAATAAGCACAACTACTTTATTAGTTCACAGAGAGATTAAATCTTACAATCCTACTTCATTTGACAACACCTTAATACTGTCTCCACGTCTAAATAGGTAATCGTTTCAACCTATAGTGACGCATGTGAGGTGGAGCTCCCATCGCGGAAGCAATCCCGTGTTTCAAAGTTAACTGACTGAATCATCAATTATTTGAAGAGGAGTCGACATAGGGCAAGGAATTTTGATCCCTGACTTATGCTCACTCAATGGCGGTCAGCTTTTGAAAAAATATGGAATAAAAAAAGATTCTTTCATTGAAAAAGAGGTCATGGTTTTGCGTCTTGGTGAAACAAGATAGTTAATTGTGCGAATATACTGTAGCAGTGTTTATTAAATACGGAGAATTTTCAGTCGGGTAGCAAAAGATTAAAAACTACAATTGTACCGGTAGTCGTGTTTTATAAAATAAAAAATGAAACTATTATTTTAAAATTTCTTCTGCCATACTGAGATATCCTAAATGACCATTCATCCAAAATCCTAATTGTCTGGGATTGTTCAGACCATTCAAGCCATCTGGATCCAGTTTCAAATGAAAGGTGCCGTTTAATTACTGGTTGTCTCAAACCAACACTGGCAATCTCCATATGTTTGCTAGTACCGCGCCCCCCCCCCCCCCCCCCCCCCGGAGATTTGCATCTACAAGGAAGCAAAAACGTTCAACACGGGTTCAAGATCCTGCCACATGTTTTTTCAACCACAAGCTGCCCGACCCACCGTAGGCGTAGCCAGGGAGAGAGGGCTCCCGCCAATTGAAGCGCCACCAATGATAAAAATGGTTACATCCAAATCTATTGTTACTTCAGTTTCTTCAACATTTTTGCGTACAACAGCGCACGCGTGGTACAACAGTAATTAGCAATAATATATTTATTGTTTTTGACTTTAAAGTGGCAACTTTAGGCCCTGATCTTACCTTTTTATGAACCTATTGCAATAAACATGATTAGTTACCTTTATTTATTGTACCAACTTCAAATAATACTCCATCAACTTCCTAGTTTTTACGCGATAAAATACTTTTGAAAAAAGTTGAACATTGAACAAATTATTGAATTGAATTGAGGGGGCTTTGGCCCTCTAGCCGTATCTGACTCCTAAAATGGTTATTTCTTTGGTAAAACAAAAATCTTAAACGAATATCTTTGAGTAAATTATTATTTACTGCTAAAAACATTGGTGGAAGCAATGTACCTTGCTTCCTCCCAACTTGGCTAAGTTATAAAATTTAACCCCAAAATTCAGGATTTTAAACGTAATTTAGACTTGACCTGTAAGTAAAATGAGGAGTGATCAATTCAATTTATTTAATTAGCTTTAAATGACTCTAAAAACGTGCGAAATGTGATCCAAATGCACTAAAATAGCTATTTTTTCCACAAAATTACCAAAAATTGTCCAACGGTGAAGGTTTCGCTCTCAGACCTCCGTTGCTTTCGGCAGCGGCTGCTGAGTCACACCAGTTTGGACACCGTGTGTCCTAATTTAGACAAATTCGGAAAACATTTTAAGTTTTGATTCAATTCCTCCCCTCTTTATCAAAGTCCTGTCTACATTTCAAACCAGTCCTTGGCTTCTGATCTTCCATTCTACGGTATCTTTGTCTCAGAAAAAGTCCTCTTTTCAAAAATAAATTTCTGATGACGTCATTGCATGTGTTTTGCAGTTTGGACCCACCTTAGTCAAAAATTCCGGCTACGCCTATGCACCCCAACAAGATTAATATTAAGAAGGAACTGTTTACACAGTGCGGATCTTCTAGAAGGAAAAATTTATAACTTGAAGAGAGGAAGCATTGGAAAGAAAGCAGGAAGAGTTGCCACCAAGTTACGGTTTGAATATCAGATCACAAAAAAGTTTTCCAAATTGAGATAGAAAAGGTGGCAATATCTTAAATGAATTTGCTCTGGCGTTACAAAAATAAAAACAGAACCGAAAAATAGGGGCTTTACTGCCCATCCACAAGCGTAACCTGCAAGTGTGGAGTCGAAGATGACACAATCCAACACCAGTTAACATGCTTTCTACTTGACAAACCTTGCTCCTGCGCTTAGCTCTGCAAATTCAATGAGAGAGTCAGACGGTGTGTGGGGCTGTGGCAAACACCAATTTAACACTGGAAAAATCGATCACATATCCATTGCAAACAAACTATTATACAGTATATTTGTGCTGCTTTATTAATTATAATAGCTATAATAGCTCACCTTTGCTTCCACGCGTGCCCGTCACTCCCAGAGGACCTCTGGTGGTTTCTGATATCGCACGGCATGACAATGTCACTTGCTGATTTGAGTCACCATGAGAATATACAATGATCAAGGAATTTAAAATAATACCCAGCAGAAATATATTCATAGCGGTGATGTTTTAACGCACAGCACTTAATGTTTTCTAAAAAGTTCTAAAACATTTTGTACATATTGAGATGTTCGGAAAAATCTTTCATTATTTTATCGAATAGCTTCGCAAAAAAATTCAGATTTTTACCGGTTTGCAACAAAGTTGTAGTGGTTAAAAGTCAGAGGTGGGCAGTGCCGCGGTACTTTTTTAGTGCCGTTATCGGTACCGTTTTCGGCACCTTCGTTACTTTTTTAGCGCGTTTAACGCGGTACTCGGTACTTTTGAGTGGAATGGAATTAAAATCATTCAAAAAGAGTTGAGACTATGGAGAAGCACTATCAACCTTGCCCACGTAACAAGGAGTGGTTACTGGATGATTGTAAATGATTGACAGTTTACCGACGCTGCACAAAGTTGCTTTACAGAGCAAATTATAAAAGTTAGCTATACTAGGTTATGTCGTTCGCTTTTTTGTCTGTCTTGAAAAGTAAAGACCAGGCTGTCCTCTGCATGAAATCATTTTGAAGTGATACTTTTGTCTAAAGAACATTTTTTTGCAGTATATAATTTCATAAGGGGCTGTCCATAAAAGACCTCTGCAAAGAATCGCAAAAAAAAAAGAATCTCTCCTCCTTGTCCGTATAGTGTTCTCACTGCATCAACCTCCTGTTAGCGCGGACACAATAGAGAACTTACGAAAGATAGAAATGGCCATGGCGATTTCATTGCAGGATTTTCAAGTCATCAAAAACATGCTTTGGGATCATGGGCTTAGCCAAGAGGATGCCACCAATGATCAAAATGTGACAAAAAGCCGATTGTTTCTTCAGTTTCAGCTTTTTTTAGTATTTTTCGCGTACAACAGTATAATTTACAATAACATTAACGACGAAGGGGCCCGAGCCCCCTTAATTTATTTTTGCCAATTAATTAAAATGCATAATCCGGGTGAAATGAAGAGTTTTTGTCCAACAGTTGCTATACCTCAAGCCCTGATCTAACTTTTTATGAACGTAATGCAATAACTAGGTGAATTTACCATATAGCACAGTGCCAGGGGCCCCGTGCTAAGATGGTAAGACTTTTATTTGGTCTTCACCTATATTTGGGAGGAAGATGTTGCGAAAATCCTCTAAGTGCCATGGCCCCGCGCAATGTAAATCCAGCCCGGGCAATAACATGGTTAGTAGGCGTAACCATCTATTTTACCATTTTTAAATTACGATTCATCTACACATCGTCAGTTTTTACGCGACAAAATACCTTTGAAAAAAAAGCTAGGGGAAATGCTTATTGACCAAATTATTGAATTTTAATTGAGGTCGTCTGGGCCTTCCGCCATGCGAGTGCTCTAAAACTGGTTATTTTTATGACAAAAGAAAAACCTCAAACGAAAATTTTCGATTGGGTTATCGTTTACTGCTAAAATATTGCAGAAGGGAATGTACATTACATACCCAACCAGGGCAAAATCACTTACAAAATTTAAATCAAAATGCAAAATTTTAAACGTGTTTTGGACTTAAATTGGAAGTAAAAGAAGAATTGAACAATTTGAGTTTTTCAATCAGCTTTCAAATGATAAAAACTTCAGTTCTTTCAAATTGATCTGAACGATTGCAAAATGTGATCCAATGACATTAAAATTATTGCTTTCTTTTCCAAAGAATTACAAAAAATCGTCCAGCGGCTGGAGGATCCGCTCCCAGAACCCCGTTTGTGATCCGTTTTAGTTACACTAGCTTTACTCAACGCGTCTCCCAATTTAGACATTTTCACTTTTAAACTTTTAGTTCAAACTCTCTCCCTTTGGCAAAATCTTGGTTACTTGCCAAACCCAGGCCACGACTTCTGATTTTCCATTCTACGAAATGTTTGATCCACAAAAGCTCCTCTTTTGAAAATTTCTGATGGCGTCATTGCATGCGATTTGTGGTTTGCCTCCTCGCAATCAAAAATCCTGGCTGCACCTATGTTTGAGATCCTTCTAACATTAATTTTGATTGGCGACACAACTGGTTAGGCTCCTGAATCCAAAACACCAGAATATAAACAAAATTGCACTTTATTTCGTATTGAAACGCTTAAAAAACACTTTTTAATACGTTTAGGTATCATAGCTCATAAACTAAGCGTAAGAGTCAGGCCCGACGCCAGAGTAGTGTGTTTGGGGGAGGGAGGGACATAAAAAAGTTTGGAGAGGAAAAAATTTTTGTGGGGGACGCCTTCGCAGCTGGAACCAGACGCACTTGGAATGCGCCAGCAATCTGGTGAAAGTTTTGATCCAAATCCTATGTTATCCTCCTTTAGTATAGATTTTGCCTCAAATTTGGGGATGAAGGCCTAAAAATACAAAAAAATGTCTTCATCGCAAAATCTTAGGCTACTTGATCACGCTCATTTGATCTGTCTTGCTGTTTCACAAAAAAGCGTTTGTGGTGACCTATTTTTGGGCAAAAGTTTGCTGGTACTCCTGTGTCAGTACAAAAGTTAACTCTCGCTTGAGAGGGCACAAGCAGTGATTTAGAGGGCACAGCCCCAAAATGCCCCCCGTGGCGCCGGGCCTGGTAAGGGTTGATGTAAACTAATTAAAAATGTTTTAAAAAGCAACGGAATCGAAATTTCAGAGCAATGAAGGCAACTGAATTTCATGTTTTGTAATTAAGAAATGCAGATATCTACAATGCAGGAAGCCCTCTCTTCCCTTGTACGCAAAATGTCCCCACTGAACAACTCACCCTGACAGCTGAGTAAGTCTTTTATGGAGAGCCTCTAATAATATCCGTTAAGTGATTCTTCCAACGGCCAGATAGCTTATGCGGTAACATGCTCGGCTCTGTTGCGGGAGGTCAGGGGTTCAAATCTTGGGCCGGTAAAATTGAACGCAGAGTTGACAACGGCTCGTCACCGTTGCTACTTTTCTTCAAAAGGGGTTGTGTTGCCCAAGCGCAATATCGCGGCGAAGAGCCAAGCAAATTCATTACAAGTTTGGGCGTAATACAGCGAGTATAATAAAAATTTGTTTTTTTGAAGTAGTTATTACCGTAGATTAATTCTTGGGCACATTATATCAATTACCAGTTACCACTACGCAATTAAGAGACTCAATCATTGTTCAACGCAAAAAATCAGCAAAAATATTGTTTCCAAAATGAGCAAAATATTTCCTTTGAAAAGTATTGAGAAATGGTGCTGAGTACCAGTACTAGCGGTACTTTATCAAAAATGTAACGAATAAAGTACCATAGGTACTTTTTTAACAAAGAAGCGCCAAAAGTACCTTCGGTACTTTTAAAGTACACAATGCCTATATCTCTGTAAAAAGTCATAAATTTAAACGACAAAATTAGCTTTCTTTTTGCATAGACCTAAAGTCCCATTTACTTTGGTGTGCGTCAATCGACCGCGAACGATTGCAAAAATGTTGCCTAATCGAAGTTTATTTTGTTTCAAACAACCAGCATGTTTTAGCGTGAGATCGAGACAAATTTTTTTACAAATTTTGCGATGCGACATTTTTTCAAAGTTTGTGGGCTTTGGCAGCGACGGCCGCAAAAGCGACAAGAATAAATATTGTGAATGAATGAATGAAATCTGGAGAATTTTTTTCATATTTTCCCTTCAAGCTGGTTAGCCTTTATTTTACGTAAAATAAGAGTGAATAAACCAAAAAAACAGAAATGGAGTCGAGGTCACATGGCTCGAGGCCAACGCCAAGACCAAGGACACAAAAAAAATTCGAGGCTAAGGCCAAGGACACTCCTTCCGAGGACAGACCCTCTCGAGGACAGGGACATGAATGCTCGAAGCCAAGGCCAAGGACCTAAGACACAAGCGCAAGTGCTGCCCTCCCCAACAAAAAAGGTCTTCAAAAAATTTTTTTAGGCGATCTCAAAAAAAAGGTCTTCACAAAAACTTTTCAGGCGATCTCCAGAAAAAATGTCTTCCAAAATTTTTTTCAGGCGCTCCACAAAATTTTAACAATTCAAAAAATAGTGCTGTCCTCTAGCCGAGGACAGACCAATTTTCGAGGACTTGAGGCTTCGAGGCCAAGGACTTCAAAATTTGTCCTCAAGGACGTCCTCGAGGACTCCACCTCTGCGAGAGAATACAATAACCAATCCAGTTTCTTGAAAAGAGATAGTTCCATGAATATTGAATAACTCTAACCAGTAATTACTCTATCGAAACATAACGATATTGCTGGTGTTCCTAGAATTTGAGTACGCTTAGAATAGGTTACCGAAACGTTTATGTTTTTCTTTTCAATGAATAAACCACAAGCAATTTTTACGTTTTTTTTTGATAAAATCAAACAATAGAATGTAACTGCTTTTATTGTAGTTTTCAAATGTTCAGACGAGCTCAACCTAATCGTAATCGCCGTTTAGAGCTAGATAATTCTTAGGAAAAACTGTTGGAAAATGAAATCAGACCCGAGATGTTGAAAGCGCTGAGTGAAGAAGGAATTCTCTGGTTAACACGTGTGTATCAAGTTGCGTGGAAGTTAGGCAAAACCGCAAGAGATTGGCAAACAGGTGTGATTATTCCGATATTCAAAAAGGAGATCACAATCAAAGTACGAAAGAAAGGAGATCACAAGCAATGCACGAACTATAGAGGGATATCACTCCTTAGCTTGCCTGGGGAAGTATATGCCAAATGCCTTGAAACGAAATGCCGAGAAATAATGGAATCAAAACTAGTGCGGCTTTTGTTCGGGTCGCAGCAACACCGACCAGATCTTCACTCTGAAGCAAATCTTCGAGAAATGTTCGGAGAATAGCAAAGTACTCTTTGTATGCTTTGTCGATCTTGAAAAAGCATATGACCGAGTTCCTCGGGATAAACTTTAGAAGGTTTTGATGGTGTATGGCGTTGATGGTCATTAGTTAGTCGCGCCATTAAGCCATTCTACTGCCGACTGGAGGTTTGTGTTCGGGTAAAAGGCAAGCAATCAAAATCTTTTCATGTGGGCGTTGGACTACGGCAAGGGTGCGTTTTGTCACCTCTCCTTTTTACTACTTACATTAATTGCATCGACATATGCAGCCAAGCTGATGAGTGTGCCACGATTGGGAATTTCATAATCAGTCTTCAGCTATTCGCTGATGATTTGGTTAAAAACTGAGGTACTTCATCTTTCATGAAACTCTGACCAGTGCGTATTGCAAGTGAATGGAGCGACACTGAAGTAGGTGGAGAAGTTGAAGTACCTTGGGGTTACATTCATGAGTGATGGAAGGCAAGACGAAGAACTGGATACTCGAATAGGCAAGGCCAGTGCAGTAATGCGAGCTTTGCACTATTCGATTGTCATGAAACAAAAATTGTCAAAAAAGACAAAAGCTTTCAATTTTTAAATCAGTTTTTCTCCCCATTCGCACCTATGGTCATAAATCATGGGTAGTGACAGAAAGAATGCGTTCACAAATGCATGTGTACGAAATATGTTTTTAGCACTATTTAACATGGTGCTTAGCTCTGAGGTTCGAAAATCTCTTGACATCGAGCTGCTACTTCTCCGAATTGAAAGAACTCAGCTTAGATGGTTTGGCCATGTAAGCAGTATGCCTCAGGAAAGACTCCCCAAATAAGTTTTACTTGCCATAGAAAATGGGAGAATACCAGTTGGACGATCTAGAATTAGATGGACCAATTACACTGATGTTCTTGGATGGAATTGCTTGGGACTTCACCAAAGCGAAATGATGGATGGGATGGAAGACCATAAAATGTGACGGCTTAATCTCGAGTTGTTGCCCCCGTAACCCTCACGGAAAAGCGGGCAACAAAGAAAGAAGAAGAAGAAATAAAAAGTTTCCTGGCAGGGTTTATCTCGCTTGTCTATAAACAACGTCACTGACTACGGGCCTGATGTAGACGCTTTTTCTGTAGTTCTGTTCTAAATTAGAAAATCGAAATCTCGATAACACTTTTGTCTTCTTATTCCATCGGTTTTCATCAAAGTTTTATTCAATGTGAGATGTTATTCAACAAAGTAAGTTGAAAAAACATCAAATCAAATCTTTCATTATACTCGCTGTATTACGCCGAAGCGTGTAACAAGTTCTCGGGCCAATGTCCGCGTCATTGCACCTGGGCAACTCAGCCCCTTTCGAAAAAATGTCGCAGGGTAACGAGCCGTTGGCAACACGGTGTCCGATTTCATCGGCCAGAAATTTGAACATCAGACCTTCCGCTCTTGAGACGAACGCGCTACCGCTCGACTAAAATTACATTACGTGGAAGGTCAATGTAAATGTAGTCCAAAATATAAAATAGAAAGAGATTATTTCATCAAAATTTTTTATTTAGTTTTTTATAAATTCTGACCCATAGCTAACCCAAACTCAACTTCTTACTCTAAAACAAACCCTATGCCAAACTTAACTCAAACCCTTAAAAATGTAAATGAAACATATGTCGCGATGTTACTATACTTGGCTAAAGTACAACCTTTATTCTCCTAGAATTGTCCACGTCAACTTAAACCAGAGAACGACTACAACGTTAATTGACAAATCGAAAATGGCAGTTGAATGCTCCGTTAGCTTTTTGAATTGCAGAAAGCAACACACCAATCTTACACTGAACAAGTATCTGTTTAAAATTGAAAAAAAAACAAATTCTCTCCGAGCAAAATTGCTCCACTAAAACTTGCATCAATATACGGCTGACAAGCCAATAACAGATACACAGCAATCTTGGCTAAACTGCCTTAACTATGAAACTAATATTCAGAACGCTAGCATTATTAGAATCCAGGAATAATAGAACTTCGGAATAGTGTAGTCAAAAAACGCGTTTATGGGCCACGGAAAGATATATTTTTTACCTATATAGCGATACTCAGGATAGTCTGAAGCTTTCGGCAAAAATTGTCCCCCTCCACTTTTCCTTCTCATTTATGTCATAGTAACGTCTTTTCCGCAAAAGTTGGCTAAATGACGTCACGTTAACTTCCGGAAAAAAAGGTGTGCTCACATGGAAACAATAGTAGAAACAGGGTAAAATGTAAAATATTTCGATTTGTTTCTGAACTTTTTTTGGCGTTTAACTTTTGCCGCAGGTTATTGAAAACCATCAGGTTATGTTTTGTTTGTTTTCTAGCTTTCAATTTTTTTTCAATATGCAATTTAAATGATCAAAACTTTGGGTTCCAATCCTGTTATGGTTGATTGGTACTCAACTAAAGGCAGGTTCTCGACTCAACCGCAGATTAAGTTTAAGAGACCTACTGCCCCGAAGCAAATCAGCTGCTACTTTTGCAAATTTGAAGGAAAGCTAGCTTGTACTGTATGTAACTTTAAGTTATATTTATCCGGCCCGGGATTCAAACCTCAGTCATCCAGCTCAAAGAAGAAATTTGCAGTGATCGCTGGATAATGAAAACCTCGCTGATTCTTCATCAAACATGCCATAACACAAGTTAAACAACAATATTTAGTAAAAAACAACATTCTATGACATCAATCTATAACTAACAAAAATAACAAAGTACGCTCATCTCTTTTTAGTGTTCCCATAGGGCCAATTTATTGCCCCCATTCCTTTTTATCCATTGACTTAATTGTGTTTCGGGCCACATGACACGAAATCGCGTTATCCTTTTACAATAAAATTAAAAACAAAGAATGATTTTTGAAAAAGAACTAGCTAAATATACAAATATTAATCTAAATGATCAAACCATTTTAAGAAAATTTCTTCAAAATAATTTCTTTTTCTGCTGGACACAAAACTTGAAATGATAGCAACAATTATTTTATACTGTAAATAGACGTTTAATCACAGTAAATGTAGATTGCTTAAAAGTTTTTGAAATCCAAGAAACATGGTAAAAAAATTATTTTTTAAATTGCCTAAACCCTGTTGGCAGATGGTAACAATAGAAGAGTACAAATTAAAATGAGTCAACAAGTTCCTTAACATAAAAAAATTGTGTTGCATAAAACTTGACGATGAGTGGGAAGTTTCGTACCAATTCTGTAAAGACCTGAAATCATTCAAATGCTTAATAAATGGAAAAAATAAAACTCAATCACTAAACTTTTTCGAAAGCAAAATGATATCAAAAATGGTTGGAGATGATCTAACTCTTACATCAAATTCTAAGATTTGGCTAGACTTCCCCCTGCTTTAATAATTTGTTTCTTACATTGACAGAGTTAATCATCATCGCCTAGCTTTTTATAAACGAGCTGATGAACCATTCACAGAAGCACCAAATCCTAGTGACGACCAGCAAGATTGGCTCAAAAACCAAAATTACTTTTTGGAACCGATTTGGCAACTGGGACCTATAAACGGTAGCCTTGAAAATTTATTTGGCAACTAGGATGCTTTGGTAGATATCGTAGATAGCGTGGTAAAACAAGAACGCGAGGAGGAAGTGTTTGTTGAATTAAGCAATTTTGATGGAATGATAGTCAAGTTACTTGTCTTTGTGATCAAAAAATTAAATTATTGTGGTTAGGCTATTTATAACATCAAATTTATAAAACAGTTTATTTAAATGCAGCATCATCACTTGCAACATTAAAATTCTATAAATTTAAATGAATTAATTGTATAGTACATTACTTAAATTTGTGAAAAAATTTACTATATCAATTACAGCAATAATTGCAAAAAGAAATATTTTCGAAAATATGACGTCGTAAATGATGACGTCATCACTATTTTTCTCTCATTTGTGCGCTCCGTGAAAAACTTGATATTATCTTATCTATAACACTAGCTCAAACTTTGGCAGGTTTTGTTATTATTACTAACATATGACGTCATCAATATGACGTTATAACTTTTTCACCTTCATAATGCTTTTAAAATTTTCTAATTTTGAAAAAAAAGGGAATTATGGTAGCAAATGTCATTATTGAAACAAACTCAGTCTTAAATGACCAGCAAAACGTTGAAATACGATAAATCTTGGAAAATGAATGTCATATTTTCAGTATATATTATTATATGAAGATGCAAATCAAAGTAAACCAAATTCATAGAGTATTTTTTAATATGCATTTACTTTCTTTAATAGTAATATCAAGGATCTAAATCAAATACAACAAAAGTTATAGGACTTGACAACCACTCAAAATGGTAGTTTTTTACAATTTTGGTAACATTTTTGATCCTGAATTGTGACGCCATAATTGAATGCCGTCAGTATCGCATCTGAAGATTGCCTATGCCCCACTTGTTGAGTGACTCAAGTTTGGAAATTCAAGTCCAGCCATAAGAGAATCTGAGAATAAATAAAGTAAAAGTCAACAAACCAAAAAATTTGGTCAACTTTTGCAGAAATGACGTCATTATGACATAATTTGGAAGGAAAAGTGGAGTGGGACAACCCTACACGGAAACTTCTGACTATAATGAGCATTTCTATATACCGAAAAAAAGAAAGGCTTTATTTCACAAGAAAGTTTTACCTACTTTTTTATTAATTCTGTCTCAAGTCTAACCCAAACTCAAATGCTTACTCTAAAACTATCCCCAAATCGAAACCTAACCAAAACCCTAACTTAAACCCTAATCTTAACCCCTAAAAAAGCAAATGAAAAAAGCGCGGAGAAATATTTCTCAAGTTAGTTTTATTCTCTTTAACTTGAAAATTTTTGGTAAAATAATCACTACCGAAAAAAAAAAAACTTTCTGGGGCTCGTAAAGGCGTTTTTTGACTAGAAAAGAATTACTAGGATGAATGGAATAGAAAAACAACTGGCTATTTATACTACAGCAAAAGCTATTGAATATCCCAGAAAAATCGTTATTACGCCACAATAGAAAAAGTACAGGAGCTTACGATAATAAATTGCAGCATAATTATGACGTCAAAAACTCCAACTCCAAATATAGCATTTACAAAGTCTTAAAAAACCAAGAAACCCAGTGACTGCAGAAGATCGTAGAATATACTGGAAAAGAATTATCTCAAACATTCCAAATCAAAACGGCAAAAAAATTATTAAAGTAAACACAACTACGTTAAAGTGCAGCAAATAATCATAACGAAAGTATTCAAAATTATTTTATGTGACAACAAGCGTGAATGAATATTCCTTAATCTCGTACTACCCTTTAACTCAAAAATTTTCGGTGAACTACTTTTTCCCTACAAAACATTATTTGGTTAAAATTAAGGGAGGATTCTCCAGGTCAGTGTTCGAAAATGAATATCAAAATTAGACAGGAAATAAACATATCACAGCAAACAACACCAACACAGCGTATCTGCATCAGTCTCATTTTTAACCTTACAACATGGAGTTTTAATTGATCTGATTGATTTAAAAAAGTGCTTTATACATGAAGCTAGAGGTAAATACCTTATAAGAACCTGATTACGCGTGGAACAGACTGTAGGGTTTTAAATTGTGACGTATTGTGTATTGTTATTTATAAGATTATGCTCACGGCCCGGTCGAAATCTTGTATTTTAGCCTGGTAAAATGGATGCAGTATTTTTACAAACCATAGCGGTTTAGTATCAACATTTCTGCATTTTTCAGATGTGAAAAGCACGACTAAAGTTTAGTTGTTGCAATCCCTGCTATCAGCTGCCCACAATTTACCCGAACAGAATCGTGATTGACTTTTGGAATTGGAAGTGACTTAATCAGTAAAAGTAGAATGTGAAATATTTTTTGTTAGCACATTTAGGGTTAAGATTTGGGTTGAGTAAGGGCTTGGGTTTTGTTTCAGAGTTAGTGTTATAGTGTTATAAACACCAGACTAGTCCCGGCTTGAACCCGAAAGCACAAGTACAAAGCGGAAAAGTGCTTTGAAGCTAAAATTAGGCTCCAAAAAGTCCGAAAGCTACGTTAGGTCGAAAAATGTTTACAGCTGTGATAATTGTGTAATAATAATCAAGAGATGGGCTTTTTACAAACTAGTTCGCAAGTTCTGCGTTACGCCTTTTTTTCAGCCCTTGCGCAATTCGAGGCGCGAACTAAGGCCTATTTAGCCTTTTCGCAATTTGCATTGCGGAACTATTAAATTTTTGCTATAGCGCAATTTGGGTTTGCTAATCGGTTATTTTCAAATTTGTTCCACATTAATTGCTCATTTTCTTCCTGAGATGCGCAATCGCAAAGTAATTTTTAAGGATTGTTCTGCATTTTCTTTTCAAAAAAAAAAAAATAAATAAATAAGTTTTGATTTTACCAATTTTAAACATAATCGCGTGATACTTGGAGCCATATGCTCCTCGAAAATTGTTTTTATCAATGATCAAAGATGAAACTGGAAAGAGAAGGGAAAAATTGAGAAAAATATCATTGCAAAAATGGGAATGTTATTTTGTTAGTAGCAGTACATTTGATAATTTTATGCTTTAGATGACCAACTGTATACCGCCGAAAAGCGAAAAGTAAGTCTAGAATATTATTTGGTTTAGCCTACTTTACCTATTAAATACCTTGTGCAGTGATTATTGTATTCCCAAACTGTAAAGTTCTAACTTAATTATTTTTTAATGTTTTCCAGTATTCTACGAAAGCTAAACAGCTATACAGGTAGTTCTTGATAGGGACGTGCGAATGATATCTTCTATTGATTGCTTTTTTAAACACTAAAAATAATTCTTTCTTCGCTCATGAATTTGTACCTTTAGTTATAAAAGCAAAACCCCTTGCAATAGGTAAATTCCAGTACAGTTTAACTAAAGATGATACTATAATTGTAGTTTGCAATTTTTGGACTTGTATCATCGTCTGCAATGCTATTTTTCAACTTTAATTGTGTAAAAATTTGTACTAAAAAACTTTTTTAAGTAGCGAAATTTGTTCTCGCTCCTCAAGCAATCAATATCATCTGTGCTCTACTATTAGCAGTTTTTGGTTGCGGAATTTGCGATTGCGCTTTAAACTAAACAAGTTTGGTTGCAGAATTTCCTGATTTAGTGATGTTTGGTTGAAGATTTTGGATGCAGAATTTGCGATGTTTGGTTGCAGAGTTGGTGATTCAATGCCTTGTTAATTTATTTGAATTTGTGTCCGTTAAGTTTGCTGCTTGTTTGAAGCCACCAAGTAGGGATAATCATCGTCAAGCGTCTTATTAAGGGACCTAATGACGTGACTAGGGAGCGGGTTGAACCGAGGTCATGCGATCAGGGTCGTCGTAAACGGGAGGTCTTTTAAGTTTTCGGCTACGCTGTCCACTAATGACGAAAAAGGTTTTATAGAAATTTTTTCACACAACGTAAATATTCTGAAATAACTTTTCACTGTCATTTTAACAGCAACAAAAAACATTTTTACTCACTTCGTATTAAAACCTTTGGATCTAAAATACTACTCAAATTTTTGGATTTTGTAACTTACATCTTGACGAGAAAATTAACACACTTTTCTAAAATCCAAACCTACACCCGCAACTAGCCTGCTGTAGTTTTAAAATAATTATAATTGGATGAACACAGTAACTCCAATTTTGCTCTAAATTCAAAAGCACAATAAGGACAATGCCTACAGCTTCAGCATGGATGCAAGCAATTAAGAACGCAGGCAAAATATAAAAACCAAACAAGCATTTTTGTTAAAAAGTAAAGCAAATTCTTGATTGAGCGGTTAATTGTTTGTTCTTTATTTGGAGGGCCCATTTGTGGAATTCTCAGCAGCACCCCAAAATTTAGTCAAGTTTCATGTTCTATTTTCATTAACCTATCCTGAAATTACCTCAAATGAAAAAAGTTCTAGATTTTAGAGACCCACTTTAGAAGTTTTCCTCAACGCGTTGCATCTCTCTTATATAATCATCCTTTTTTTAAAGTGATGCTGCTCGAGATCGGTTTTATTGTGAAGAACTAAGAACTGTACTTGAGGTACCGAAAAAGTGCTCCAAACCTTGTTCCACTTTTACCCTTATCTGCAAAAATTGACTTAATTCATTTGACTCCTTACCATTAGCAATCCTGCGTTTTTAACTTTGGTGACATCAGAAAAGGATAAATTTGTAAATTTTTTTGCTGAATAACAACGCGATGTTTAATCACCGAACATCGCGTTGCTTATTTCGTAAAAATTTTTGTGAATTGGCAATTTCTCGGCAATATTCGAAATTGAAAATTTTGGAAACCCATTGTTGGGGACCCCTTAATGCGTGGAACCATCAAATTATGTTATGTTTTGCTCTTCTTTCGTATCTATCCATCCTGAGAAGTTCTGTTATTTACCTCAAACGAATCAAAATGTCAAGATTGGAATGTCCGTTTGAGGGTATCTACTACGTGGCCTCTTTTCAGGCGGGCACCAGTCCTTCCTGATACCTAGAATAGATCAAAGTTCGAATGATGGCTTTGTATTGGGGAAAAGGTTAAAAAAAGGTTTAAAAGCAATAGCAGAAGAGAAAAAAAATAATAAAAAAAGAACAAACAAAAAGAATTGCCAAATCGGGGTAAATGAACATAGCCGTAAGAAAGGTGGTCGTTAGTGTGTTCAAAAACCACACAATTTTTTTTATCAATATCATTGGTGGGCAAAAATCCATTAATCGTTAATCAGTTAATAACGAAGCTAACTTTTTCATTAACTCGTGAATTCGCTAAAAAGTTTTTTTATGTTAACGGACTAAATTAACTTTCTTCAAGTTTTATTAACTTCCGTTAAGGTTTTTTTCGTTAAATATTTCATTTATTTATCGTACCAGTACAAGTCAATTTGCTCTGGTAACACTTGTTGCGTATTAGAACAAGTTTTATTGAAAAAAAAGCGAGAAAAGAAGCGCTTTTATGTGTCAAATAATAAGCTGCTGCCTCATAGGTCTGTAAATTATCGCTGTTCGCAATTTTCAAAGATTTTCCGATCGCAGCTTCGATAGTGCATTTGAACCTATTTTTATCTTGAAATTAGATTAGGCTGTAAAATGTAACTTCCAAAACACAAAAAGATCACCATAGCAATGAATTTTTTCTTAAAATCAGCTCAACAGCGTCAATACGTGTTCTAGAAGCGAGTAAATAACAAGAAATGTAAATTACACGCAAAATATTAACGAATTAATGGACTTCATTACCTTCCGTTAATTAAAGCTGAAAATAACCGATTAACGTTAACGGAGGTATAAAGTTTGTTAGCGGGCTAGTGGTTAACGAAGCTAACGTTTTGCATTAACTTGCCCATCTATGATCAATATGTATCGTTAATGAGATTATACCAGGCGCCCCTAAACATAGGTACACATAAACCGGTTATCTACACCCATTTCGTGCCCAAACTTCAGCTTCAGGTTCGTCCAGACGTTTTTTGGGTATACGGAAATTGCAGTTTTTATCCGGTCTTTGGTTACCTACAGTAAATTACGATCATGTGACTTAATTAGGACCCCCAAAATTGGCATACATGTCGCTTTTATTTATTTCCAAGCTGTGAGCCAAATTAAATTTTTTAGTTTTAATCGTATTTCAGTCACACCAAATCAATAAATTCGATTCTTATCTATCACAATGTCCAAGAAAAACAAAGGTCCTAAGCGCGCGAAGCACCAATTACCTTCGCCACATTAATATTTGCTTTCTAATTCTCTAATTTGGCTGTTAGATTGCTCTTTCTCTTAAACCTTCCAAAATTACTACTTTCTGGTTGTGATTTGCAGAAAAATTGTTTAACAATTTTTAGAATTATCATAATCAAGAAACAAACAGCTTCCAATAGTTTTTGCAAAATTTATTTCTAGTTTTTAAATAAATCAAGTATTATCGTTTTTTGTTTTTTCACGCACATGATAATGCAGAACTTTATGCCGCTGATAAAATAATGTTGATTTTTCCAGGTTAAAAATAACTATTGACTTCAATCATCTCTTCCAGTACTCAAGATCAAATTTTTCTTCTTTATAAGCAATTTTAAAAAGTAGAAAAAAAGCAATTTCATCGTTATCGGGGTCATCAACAATACTCGTCTGCAAACTTTGAGTGTTTAATCATCTTTGGCTGAAAAGTAACCTGATTTTTGACCAACAACAAAGTTTTTGTCATTTCCTGCTCGTAAATTTGCATCATTTTCTGCTTATTTGGAAGTTCAGATCAATCGTGATTAAGTTTTCCGTCAGATTTCCAAAAGTATATATCATTAACCAATAAGCATGCAAGTTCTCAGTAATGTATGATGGAAGATTTCCAACATCAAACCATATTTCGACATAGGTAATTGCTTATGCGTACAAAAACATTACAGTATTATGTATACTGTCTTTGTTAAATAAAGTCAACGGAAAACCAAAATAAAATAGAGACAGATGAAATAAAAAAAGTATAAGGAAAACATAGACTTTGACTGGGCACCTATAGCAACCCAAGAGATTACTGCTCGTTGATAAGCGCTCATTGATTGCTTTTTACCATCCGCTGGATGTGGACTTTCCTATTTTGTTCTTCGTCCTTCAGAAAAGAACGGGGCGAGTTTTCTACGACCTTTAGTTTCTGAAACAACAGATTAGATTTCCCCTTAGAAAGGCTTTTTCCCCTAAGAAATTTTGCTAGGGTTGACAATTAGTAACAAAATTTCAAAAGTGGACTTCATTTCTTGATTTTCCATAAACATTTAGCGGCATAGTTATTGTATAGTTAAGTGCAGGTTTAGAACTGTAAAATCAGTTGCTTTTCAATTAATGTAAGCCAGCTTTGGTCATATAAGCACAGAGCTGGACAGCGCTGTTTCGAGCTTTTAGCTCTCATCGGCAGCCCTCAGCTTATATTTTTTGCATTTTTTACACCGTAAACTATACTTTTGGAATAGATTAAAAAAGAAATTCAACTACGTGCTAGCTTTATATAATAATTACATCTTGTTCACCAAGTTGCCTTGGCCAGGAAACAGCGAAGGGACCTTTCGGTCTTCGAATCAAGTTGCCACCTGCCCACCTTTCCAACACATACGGCGGAGGCTTCACACTGTCCCTTTTAATGCTGAACGTCAAGCAGGAAAGCTGTGAATTCCAATTTTTATAGTCTTTGGTTTGACCCGATCGGGAATCGAACCCGAGTCTATCGCTTCGGTAGCAGACGCTCAATCCACTCGACCACTGATCTTTAGACAATTCTAATTTTTCCTGAAGTTGCAACTGGTCAGTGATATTGCACAAAAGCAGGAAGCTACCGTAATCTTTACAGTACAGTGTAATGCAACGGTCAGATCGTTCTAATCATCTTGGTCACGCACGTGTGCCTACTGGTACTACCAAAGTTACCTTGCTGATAGGCCGCGTAGCCTTTTGCAGAGCGCACTATGCACTAGTGCAGCTCTGGTGTGGTGCAATGGAGCGCGTCTTTTCAGTTTTTATTCGGCAAGGATATTCTGAAAGCCAAGCGAGCTGGATTACGCAACTTAAATTTCGAAATCTTGTTGTTTTTAAAAGTAAACAAGTAGTGAAGCAGACTTTCAATTCCTTGGTCGCTTGACTTTCAGCGTCCAACAATGGTATGGCCTAAATCATGCCCGACTTTGTATGTTCTTTGTTCTTTTTCATGAGGCTATGAACTTTTATTTTTTACGACACGTAATTGTTTTGCCAAATTTTCATTTCATTCACCAGTAAGAATCACCAGACTCCAGTTTGCGTATGGTAACGTATGTGTATTTACGATAATTTGTCTTAAATAGTTGATTGGGTAGTGATTGTGTGTTGTTGAAGAACAAAATTTAAAAACTTTATATGTTTTGCACATTTTGGCTGTTAATTTATAGAAATATTGGACAAATTCACGCTAGTTTTATAGTTTTGTTGTCTCCCAACTATGTCTCTTTGCTCCTTTTATAGCCTACTCAGCGCCGTCGCTACAGTGGCGGCCAGAGGGTGCCGTGCCCCCCTAACGACTGCTTGTGCCCCCCATTTTGGTTTACTTAAAATATTGTTTTTGGAACATCACGTAATGACAAGACAACAATCAAGGATGAAAAAATAGAAAAACTACGTTTAAACATAATTCTTCTATGATGTTTTCTCGATTTTTTTAGAAATTGCTGCAACCAACTGCGGTACTTAAATCTGACGCAATAAGCCTGCAGAATCATTACCGGTACTGCGATGATAATTATGACATGAAGCAATACGTGAAAACAAAACAAAGACCAGCTGTTTTGATTTTTAAAGCACACTCAAGATTTTGAGGTCGCAGTCAGTGGCGCAACCAGGGTGAAGCGGGAAGCTTAAGCCCCCTTAGCCAAGGCACTTAGAAAATTTAACCTCAAATTACGAGCGTTTAAACGTACTTCAGAGTTGACCTGAAGTAAGAGGGGTCTGAAGGGGCTAAGCAATTATTTATTTGAAGTGACTTCTAAATTTTAGCAAGTTAGTTATTTATAGGGCTTCAAAGAGTGCCAAATGCCATTAAAATAAGGCGTTAAAATCGCTATTTTTGCGGCAAAATCACAAAAATTGCTCTGCGGCTGGGGGCTCCGCTCCCAGGCCCTCATTCACAGTCACTAAATATTTTGTGACCATGCCCCGTCTGTAACACGCAGAAGTTGCATCAGTTTGTTCAGCACGAAGGCTAAATCAGACAATTTTTGGGCAAAACAGTTTACTTTTGGTTTACTGCTTTTTTTAGCAAAATACTGGTTGCACGTTTGATAGCATTTACTGCTGTAAATAGATTTTTCAAGAAATTATGAGCCGCAGACGAAACGAGCTAAGAAACGCTGCCGGTTTTATTTCGAACTTGCGCATATTTGTAGCCGTACAAGGTCTGACTATCATATTTATCCGCAAAAGTTCAGTTTACCGTAGTGCCCCCCCCCCCCCCCCCCCGCTTTTGGTTAGTGCCCCCTCACTTCGTTTGCTCTGGCGATGGCACTGAGCCTACTTATTGTTTAGAAAATTGTTGCAGCTTCGCTTATGAAAGCATGCAACATCTTAATTTTTTTACAAACCCACAACAATGTCATGTGAATGTGAGTTAAACAAAATACCGTACGCTCCGCCGCGTGTGATGTCAATGTACAATTTTTTTCAGCTTGAAGTCGATCACAGCACGTCACTTAGGTGAAAGTACGTTACTGCGGTAATTTTTGAGGCAACTACCTTTTATCGTTATCGCGATGATTTTTAAGAGTACAGTGCCCACCGATGGTAATTTCAGTGTTGTTATAGTTAGTGATATTGGGGGTAACAGACATTCTGAACTTGGAGTCAGTAATAATTCGTATAGCTTTGTTTTGCTAACGTTACAATCTATTGAAATAAGATTGGTTGGCGTCTCCCCTTCAGTGGGAGACCAAATAAATAGTTGAACAGACTGTAGGATTTTCCTATACTATAAATTACTGCAATTTGCTTGTCTTTAGCTATTTATAACAATAGCTTTGCAAATTTTTCAGAAACATACTTATTACGTTACAATAACGAAAGTACAAATCTAAACAATGACATGCAACATAATTATGACGTCATAAACTGTAAGTTTAAACATAGCAATTAATAAGGCGTAAAGGGATATAAAATACACCGAAAAAAATTATCTCAAATATCCGAACTCAAAAGAGCAAGAAAACTATTAAACTGCACCATAAAAGAAAGAACACCAAATAACCGCAAGAAAAGCTATCGAAACCCTAATACCAGGGTAACCCAAAAAAAACGGGCCCCAACTTTAATTAGGCCCCATTTCTTAGTGTTTAGTCCAAATGAAATGAAACTTTGGTCATAACTAGTTTATTATACTCAAAACATCACATCAAAACACTAGGGTCTTTGGCCTTTTTTTCTCCGTTTTACAGCATGTGTTCTAGATGGCTTCCATTTAGCTCCGTGCATTTCTTGAGGCACAGCACGAAGTTGTCCATGACGTTCTTACAGACTGAAATGGTAATGGCTCTCATCTCCTCCCTGATGGCTTCCTTGAGTTCCACGATCGTTCTGGGTTTACCTGCGTACACTCTGTTTTTAAGAAAGCCCCAAAGAAAAAAAATCTGGGGAGCTTAGGTCCGGGCTATAGGGTGCCCACTCCAAATCAGTCTTGAGACTGATCACTCGGCCTCCAAAGTTCTCTTTCAGCCAATCTCGGGACAGGTTTGAGGTGTGAGAACTTGCTCCGTCTTGCTTGAACCAGAACTTGCCCATGAGCAACGGGAAGAAGGTCTGGAGCTCACTCTTGAAGGTTTTGAGGACCTTCACATATCGCTCCTTGGTGACTGTCACTGCTGCGCCAGATTCTTCGATGAAGATTGGTCTGATGATGCCTCTGGCCGAGATTGCAGCCCACATCGTGCACTTAGGAGAGTGCAGAGGATTGGGAGAGTGCAGGGGGAGAGTGCAAGCCACCAATCCCCTTCACTCTCCTAAGTGCACGATGTGGGCTGCAATCTCGGCCAGAGGCATCATCAGACCAATCTTCATCGAAGAATCTGGCGCAGCAGTGACAGTCACCAAGGAGCGATATGTGAAGGTCCTCAAAACCTTCAAGAGTGAGCTCCAGACCTTCTTCCCGTTGCTCATGGGCAAGTTCTGGTTCAAGCAAGACGGAGCAAGTTCTCACACCTCAAACCTGTCCCGAGATTGGCTGAAAGAGAACTTTGGAGGCCGAGTGATCAGTCTCAAGACTGATTTGGAGTGGGCACCCTATAGCCCGGACCTAAGCTCCCCAGATTTTTTTTCTTTGGGGCTTTCTTAAAAACAGAGTGTACGCAGGTAAACCCAGAACGATCGTGGAACTCAAGGAAGCCATCAGGGAGGAGATGAGAGCCATTACCATTTCAGTCTGTAAGAACGTCATGGACAACTTCGTGCTGTGCCTCAAGAAATGCACGGAGCTAATGGAAGCCATCTAGAACACATGCTGTAAAACGGAGAAAAAAAGGCCAAAGACCCTAGTGTTTTGATGTGATGTTTTGAGTATAATAAACTAGTTATGACCAAAGTTTCATTTCATTTGGACTAAACACTAAGAAATGGGGCCTAATTAAAGTTGGGGCCCGTTTTTTTTGGGTTACCCTGGTATGTGACAGTACGTCAATGAAATGCTAAAATTGCTCTTATTTGTTTTGGTAATTCAGAATACGAATTTTTTTAGCTGCAGATAAAACTGCCCCCTCCCCTTCATAAAGTTTAGAGTCATCTATGCATCAGACTGATTTAAAGCTGTAATCTGAACATTACCATCCAGTTGTGTTCTCCGATTTGAACTTCGCAGTAAACCTACACCAATTGCTGCTCAATTAAAGTTGAATAAACTCCATTTGTACAAACTTCATCACAACTTTATTTAAACTTGTTGATGTCGGAAAAGTTGTTGCAGAAACGTCTTTTGTGGTATTTGTTGGTGATGTTGTCGGTGCTGTAGAAGTTGCTAAAGACGAAACAGCTTCGGTGTTGTGTAGTTTTGATGAAGGACAAGGTTTGTGCGTTATTGATGAGAGACTTGTTTGGTCGAAAGTTGAGATAGTGGTTGCTGTCGTCGAAATTGATAATGAAGATTCAGTTTTTGTGTGATGTGATATTACTGAGAGAGAAGGTTTGTGGTGGGTTATTGATGAGAAAGCTGTTTGATTGAAAGTAAAAAATGAAGTTACTGCCTATGAAACTGATGATGAAGTTTCGGTTTTTGTAGAAAATGATGACGAAAAATTAACAATAGAAAGAATTTTGGAAATTATGTTTGAAGCTAAAATTGAGATGTTTTTGCAAGATTCGAATATAAGTTCTGAAATTAAATATAAAATAAAAACATTAAGATTCACTTCAAATTTTAATTAAAAATTAAATTTAATTTGTTCAAAAAAACAATCTACACTTGATTTAGATTAAACCAAGGGTAGCCAACCAGCAGCCCGCGAAGCCCTCAGAAGTGTCTCGGTAATAAATATCAAAATTACTTTTATACTTGTAGTTCTAAAGGAAATATCAGGCATTGGCGCTTTATAATTACCCGTTTGATAGTGCCGATCCTATCGGTTTAATTTGACAACTTTTTTGTTTTTGAAGAATGGGACTGCGCTACAGGAGCAGAAGAAAACCGAGAAAATGCTAAAATTAATTGCTACTTTACCATTAGATTGAATTATGTTTTGAACCCAGTTGCTTAGATAAATCCAGTTATCCAATATAACAGATGCGTAGCCAGGGGTCCCGCCCCCCCCCCCCAATTGAAATGCCACCAATGATAAAAATGTGACAAAAGAACTTGTTTTTTCAGTTTCAGTTTTTTTGAGCATCTTTGCGTACAAATGTACACGCGTACAATAGAAATTAACAATAATATTGACAACCAGGTGCCCGGGCCGTCTCAATTCAATTTTTGCCAACCAATTTAAATATATAGCCGGGTGAAATTAGGGTTTTTTGTCTAAAACGTTGCTACCTCAGGTCCTCATGTAACCTTATTATGAACGTAATGCAATAACAGGGGTCAGATTTAGTATATGGCACAGTGCCAAAGGGTCCCTTCTCACATGGTAAAGCTTTTTTTTGTGGTCTTTCTATATTTGGCAGGAAGATGTCGCAATAATCCCCAAAGTACAGGAGCCCCGTGCAGTGTAAATGCGGCCCGGTAATAACATGGTTAGTAGGCGTAACCGTCTATTGTAACATTTTTCAACAACAATTCACTTCCACCCAGCCAGTTTTTACGCGAAAAAATACTAAAAAAAAATTATCTGAGGTAAATGCTTATTGAACAAACTATTGAATTTGAATCAAGAAGGCCTGGGCCGCCTGGCCGTAAATGTACTCCAATAACTGGTTAATTTCATGGCATAACAAAAATCTCAAAAAAAAATTTTCAAGAGGGTTATTATTTACAGCTAAATAAATATTGCAGGAGGCAATATACCTTACTTCCCGTTACTTGGGCCAAATCACTTCCAAAATTTCACTCCAAAATGCAAGATTTTAATGGTGTTTTAGACTTAAGTGTTAAGCAAAAGGAGGATTGAATAATTTGATTTTTTCCAATTAGCTTTTAAACGTTAAAAACCTAGTTCTTTCAAAGGGTTTTGAACAAGTGCGAAATATGATCCAACGGCATTAAAATAGCTTTTTTTTCCAAAAAGTTACAAAAAATCGCCAGCGGTTTGGGGTTTTGCCCCCAGACCCTCTTTAACCCCCACCTGTAATACGTTTAAGTTACACTAGTTTACTCAAAGCGTCTCCTAAGTTAGATATTTGCACTTTTTAACTATTGATTTAGGCCTTCTCCCCGAAGCAAAATCTTGCTTGAGTGCCAAATTAGGCCACGACTTCTGATCTTCTATTCTACAATATCCTTGCCTCATAAAAAGTTCCTCTTTCGAAAATTTCTGATGACTTCGTTACATGTGATTTGTGGTTTGGGCCCCCCGATCAAAACTTCTGGCTACGCCTACGCACTATCACTAGAGCAACCAAAAGAAAAACTTTCTGTTTAGTTAAACTCTCCCCCTTAGCCTAGTCACTCGGAATTTTTTATTCAGATTTTTCTGACTTTTATACGTATTTTGGATTCGACTGATAATAAGGAAATGAAGGGGCTTAGCAATGTAATTTTATTAAATGGTTTTCAACTCTTTGTTATTTAGTTCTTTCAAATGCTTCCCAAAATATGCATAATTTCATCCAAATAGCGTTAAAACAGTAGTTTTTTTTCAAAAAGTTACAAAAATTATTGAGCAGATTGGGACAGATTTCTATAACCTTTGGAAGCTCGTAGCTCCTTTCCCAAACCGTTGTTTGTGATACCACTACTGTGCAAGGTGACAGGCCCTTAATTCTGTCAATTGGTGGGGTAAAATTCTTGAAAAGAAGTCAAAAAATAAATGAACCACTGTGAGAGTGACATCTCATAGGGTGGCCTATTTATTTTTTGACTTGCGTTGTTACTCATGCTGGGGTGGTTCATTTATTTTTTGGTGACTATCACAGTAAGGTTGATTTTTACTAAGATCTCTTGGCTACTGCGCAGTCTCTTCTTTTTTCCAGTTCGTATCTGTTCTGCAGACTAAATCAACCTAATTATAGTGCACAGCAAAATGGCTCAATGTAGATAGCCAAACTGGAGCTTTGCTTTATAGGATAAAACTGAGATGGCGTCGCCGATGTGATGGGTAAAGTTAGAATGAAAATTATTAACTATGAAATCCAAAGGCTACAGGTTCGATTCCTGCGGGAAGAAAACTTTTTCGCATTGCTGGTTTTGAAGTAGATGCCGTTCTGGTGACTCTTCCTAGGCTTCCGCGCTGGTAGCCTTTAGGCCAGATAGCACGCAAACGATTTAATATTATTAACTATTCCACTCGCATCACGTGACCAATTCAATTTTAATAAAATCCCCCGTTTTTTGTCCACATTAGGTTTGAGGAAATCAAATTGAGTCTATTTTATCCACCCAAACCCTAAATGAATGAAAAAAGGAGGTTTCACCAAAAGTGGCTTGGTCACGTGATGTGACTGGAATGGTTGATTATATTCATTTCAAACTTACTCCAGTCAGGGTTGCCAATCAAAACTAAAATCAGGAGGCACCTACATCGTGTTTAAGTAGAATATCTCTGGAATGGCCGGATCATGAAGGGTAGAGTCACCATTAATCTAAAGTGATTGTCCTATTTTTAGATTAGAAACCCGATTGAATTTGCTTTTAGTCCGCTTTTGTTAGTAATTGGCGGTTCTAAACCTTTACCCCAGCAGTGGTTTTCAACCAGTGGGCCATGGCCCACTGGTTAAGTAATGGAGAATTTCGCGATGGGCCACAAAGCTATTCGAAAAATTGGCTATTTGGTTTAAAAAAGTTTTTGTTTGCGCAAAAACTTGCGCATTCCGTTGCGATGAGCTTTTTCCATTGGAAACCGTCTGACAAGTACCAAAAAATTGAGGACTCTGCCGCTATGACTTTTATGTTTTTGTTTTGGAGATCGTTTGAAAGCTGGAAAAAAAATGCGGGCTCCTACGCCATGACCATTTTTATTTTTATTTTGGGAGGTGGGAATATTTTCGCTAAAACTTGCGGTAAAGGGCCATGGGAGGAATATTTTCAAATTAAAAATAGGCCACGGTTATAAAACGGTTGAGAACCACTGATTTAGCTGAAACAATACTGTGACAAAGGACGTCGTTGGTGAAAAACTTATGATTTTATTTTGAACTTTCGAAAAGCGAAGTGAAAAATGAGGATTCAATTACGCTAATAATGGCTTCATAATATCATTATAAAGGTGTAACAAGTAGGAGAAAAATTATATTTTTGATATAATCCTTCACTTTGCAGTGGTTAAAAACTTCTTCCGTTGCTACTAACTGAGTCCTTGGCAAATAATCTTTCAAACTGATTTTGGGCGTTAACTCACAAATATCAGTTGATTTGATTTGATGTTTTGGGCATTTGCGGGCCAGATGTTTTAGGTTAAAAACAACGCAAACGATTAAATTGAAAAGATGTTATTGAGTCACCATGTTTTATCGTGCTTTGGTTGTTATAAAAGTAGATTAAAGCTTAGAGTTGAAATTGGAAAAAAAATTAACCTTAGTTAGTCTTTGGGCGCTACTCTAAGTAAATAAGTTAGTCTTTGGGCGTTACTCTAAGCAAATAAGTAATTTAGAATAACAAAAAACAGGGAGCACATGCAGAGGCACGGCGAGGGAACCGGCATGCTTGACGCCCCGTTGTGCAGCGTCTCGTAGCAACGATCGAATAGTGTTAGTCTGAGCAAGTATCCTACCAAAAGAAAGCTGAAATAATTTCAAATCCGGTAATTCACAGTCAAACTTGTGGTATTTAAAGACCAGTGGTAGTGCCACCCACAGTACCAATAACTCAATCACTACAAAACATTTTTCTCGTCATATGTTAGAATGCACAATTTTGTACATATTCCACTTTACCTGTTTTCGTTTTGCTGTGACGTTCTCGTTTATTTATAAAATGTTGTTGATCACCCAAGTAATTGTTCAAGTTTGATCGATTCGTAGCTATCTTGAAATTGAAAAAAATTTCAATTCAACAAAACTGTCCCAAGTATTATTAAAATCTGTCGCATGCTTAATTAGTGATTAGCAATTTTCTCACTTAACTTCCACCAAGAAGCCAAATAATAAGCCACTACTGTTGTAACACTTACCTTCAATACCAAAAACTTCGAATAATTGTTACACAAATTTTCAAACTAAAAAGAATTGATTTTATCATTGCAGTTATGTTTCAATGCATTATTCCGTATATGCAACTTTTTCTGTGTTCAGGACTGATGTTCAAAGCGAGGTCAACGGGTCAACCTTACGGTCTTTCAAATGTGGGCATTACATCAATGGCAGCCAGCACTTTTCAAAACATTTAATACACCAACAAGCAATATAAAGCAGTTTGTTTACGACAGTTTTTAGATTGTAATTTTTAATTTTATACAGTTGTTGGCCATATTCGGTACCAAAATTGATTTTGTTTTTTTGCTCTCACTTAAATTTGGCTGATTGTACGTATTTTTTTTGGGGGGGGACTTGAGCCCAATGGTCAAAAAGTTTGGCTAGAAAAATATGTCAATTGCGCAGCGTGCTGAGAAAAGTGATGCAACTCGCTAGCGGTAATCACAAACAGGGCCTGAGGGACAAAACCTCCAGCCGTTAGTAATTTTCGTAAAAAAAAGCCATTTTAACGCCTCCATTTTATCAAATTTTGTACCGCTTTAGAGCCATTTGATAGAACTAAATCGATAAAATTTAAAAGCTAGTAAAGAATAAGTTCAGTCTCATCAAGCACCCCCACTTCGCTTATTTACAAGTCAACTTTAAAACATGTTTGAACGCTTACAATTTTAGGTAAAATTTTCTGAGTGACTTGGTTAAGGGGAAGAGAAGCTAAAACCAAAATTATCTTAGCCTGTTTTGATTGTGCCTCTGTCCTTCAAAGACCCTGGATAGTGGATACTGAAAATTATTTTCTAAACACTACTATCTCAGTCGGTCTATATTGTTTTTAGTAAATATGAAACCACGCACTGTTCAATTAAAACTGCAGAGTTTAAAAGTTCAAAGTCACTTTGTAGTTGTACTTAGAAAAGTTTTGGTGTATAACGTGATGGTCCGCAAAAACCAAAATCAATAAATAAATTCAACATGAAGTGATTTCTGTTGTTTTGACATTTTGGGATGGAATGTTAAACCTTATTCTTAACGGCAATAAAATTCTCCAACAATTTCTGATTAGCTTTACCTTCATATTGACAAAAACAATTGCCACCACGGCAGTAACAAATAAAACCAGTCCTATCCATGTTGCAGCAAATACTTTCATCAAATGTTTTAATTCGGTTTCTGCAGAAAAAATCTTATGTAAATTACAGTAAAGTTTGAAGAATATGCATTCATATTTTTGTTAGGCTGTAGTTTAAAAGCAATTTTTATGGCTGTAAAAAAATTAAAAAAAATTACTGACCAACAATGCATTTCAATTGAGGAGTTTCGGTGACACCGTATAGCGTGAAACTGGAAAAGTCCCTGCTACTAGCTAAACGTCTTGCTTTTGGAATCGTTTCAGTTTATTTAGACAAACTGTTTCTACTGACTTAAATTTATCTGAAGTTTTTTGAGATTACGTCCTTAACACTTTAAGTTCGGTAACTTCAAAACACGTGGCACTTCTTTAAAATTTTAAAAGCATCTATTTTCCTGTTGTTTGTTGTTTTGTTGCCATAACAGTAGTTTTTCTGTTGATGTAAATCAAATAAAAATAAAACAATCTGAATGAAAGCGATAATTTTACAGTAAAATAATAATAGTATGATTTAATAATGCAATACTTTATCTAAACAATTACAGTATGATGTCAAGAACTAGATATTAAATGATTTTAAGTCCGGCGTTAACATAAGCTAGTGGTTTCCAGCTTTTTATGGTACATTCCTCATTTCAAAAATTTTGATTACTTTGCTGTGCTACTTAACAGCTAAACTTGACAAAATACACTAATTTTTATTTGTGAGCGAGCAAAAAACCCTTGATTCCTAAATACCAGGCCTTTTTAGCAACATTACGTTGCTCTCATCAGGCATGCCATGAATGATATAATCCAGGACTGAATAAAAATTCGATCGATATACCCCGAATAAAATTTCGATCTATTTATATTCGAGAGTAGCCTATTTTAACAAGTCCGAGTTCTTTAACTTAATTTTTTGGAGTTCGAGCTCGACAAAATATCAAATCTATCTAGAACGAGTTCAAGCTTACAAAAATACTATGTCTACTTTTTTACTTAATCGCTGTCTTTTTGCATCCATGTTCTTTTTCTAGATCAATCTTGAAACACTAGTGAACGACAATTTTACAATAGTTTACTCGGCGTGATCAACAATAAATATTTTTTTCCGACAAGCTTTTAACCTTTAAACTTCGTTTTAATAAACTTGAACATTTTATTTGAGTTTAAGATTGAGTTCAGAAAAACTATTTTTTCGAGTTCGGCAAAACAACCAAATTTTTCTCGCGTTCAAAACCCTGATATAAACACACAATTCAGTAATGACATTGTAGCTCTTACATACATCCAACGGTCTTGTTCGATTCGCTACAACATCATTGAAACAAAGCAATTTTTACAGCAAACATTAAAAATTACGATAATTGGAAAAAAATTTGCTCTTTGGATTTTGAGCTTATTACCTCTCTTCATGCGCGTAAAATACTAAATTGTCATGATTAATAATAACGGCCCTAAAAAAGCTCTTGATGCAATAACCTGGCCAGGATGAGAGTTGAACCCATATTGGTGCAAGTACACAATTAGAGCTGTTGTAAAAATGGCGCTCCAGCGCTCTCGATCACGCTGTTAACAAAAGCAAATTATTGGGACTTCCGCGACGCTTCGCGTCGGAAGTTCCTTTTGTTTTTTTCCGTGCAAATTTACGAATTACGCAATCAGAGCTCGAAATCGCTACAACTTAAAACGGCTGAAGGTAGAAAATTTAAATTTAGAACTTTGATGAGGTATGTACATATAGAACAATCTTCGTGCAACTTTTGGGAAAGAGCAGGTGGTGACGTGATACGGGTTTCCGAATCAAAAAACTGAAATGCCAATTGGACGTTCAAACCACTCTAGCTCGAATAGGCCGTTTGTTTGTAAATTCTAGGACGCTTAAGAATCGAGTTTGTAAAAAAGTTTGAGTGGCAAAAAATTTTGATGCAGATAGACTTTATATCATCCATCCTAAAAAGTTGATATAAAAAGTTTTCCAAAAATACCCTGTAATTTTCGAGTAAATAGGGGGTAAAGTTGGCAGTTTTTTTAAACTAACATTTACATATTTTTCAGATAATGTGCAAGTTTAAATCATTTCATCAATTTTACTTGCTTTTTTTGTCAACTTTTCACATGCACAAATTTCCAGTGTGTTTTTAGAGTTAAATTAAACAATCTTTCTTACCGCTCTCCAACAGTACTACTAGCGCAGAAATAGTTTTTGTGTTTGTTTAAGCTTAGAATCATTTTTCCCAAATTTTTTTGGTTGTTAATTATCGAAAGCAATTTTCATTTGCTTGAAGGTTCAAAAGTTACCTAAGCATTTTCACAAATATTGGGCTACAGACAAAATGCAAAATATATTTATTTGGGGAACTTGTAGTACAATATATCATATAAATAAAAATAAAATTTGGTTAAGGGGGTTCAGGACAAGAGCACTTGGAACATTGTTTCACAAATGAATAATGATTTAATGACAATATGACAATAAATGGAATTGAGCCGTCGCGACGCGTTTCGTCCTTGCTCAAGGGACTCTTCAGGCGACAAAGGTCAATTTTGTTTTCATTAGCCAAAACAAAAAAAATTAATTACCGTAATTGGAATCGGCCCCCCTTACCGTTTCTAGGCTATATGGCTTCCAGTGCAATATGGCTACTCCAAAACTTTTGCCGACAACTTACCGACCACCATTACCCAGTAGGCTACTAATTCGCTACTTGAAACCTTCAAAGTCTACCACTAATCAATTCTTCTACCTCTTACCGAAATCTAACAACCTAAGCCTACTTACTGCTAACATTGCAAGTTTGGTCTGCACAACGTTAAATTTGAAACCAATCATAAAAATTAATACCGAATAATAGCCCATTATTGCTCAATTCCATTTATTGTCATATTGTCATTAAATCATTATTCATTTTGTGAAACAATGTCCCAAGTTCTCTTGTCCTGAACCCCCTTAACTGAATTTGATTTACGCTCACCAAGTTAGTGGTTTGAGCACTCTCGGTTTAGGAATCTCTTGACTATGACCCTTGTCTTAGCCTTTCTCAAAATATAAATAAAAATAAATAAGATTAGTCACAAAAACAAACTTGTCTCAAATGCAAGTTACAGATTTACAGTAGATCCCTTAAAGCTTTACAGATATAAATAAAATTTTTGATGAAGGTACTTTTGAAATGACTCAACTGGCCAATAATGACGTTACTAAATAACGTAACAGATTAATGAAACGTCATACTATGAATCGCATTATGAACTTTTTGTCAAAATTTGGCAAAACCACAATACTTTTTTGAGTTGCTGAAAAGCAAAATCGCATTTTTTGATAAAAATTAATTTCTGCCAACTTTTAGGCCAGAAATTTCTGCAAGCGATTAAGCAATACTAATATCTTTATTATACTGCTCAACAGTCTGCTTTTGATGCATTGTCTTATGCGAAGCAAACTTAATCATTTTAATCCTTTTCAGAAAACGTGCCCCATACGTAATTGGAAGGTTACGATGAAAAGCCATTTGATGTTGTTTTAATAAAAAATGACTAAAAAGCCAATTTTTTGACTAGAACTGCATATTGTCAAATAACTTACTAATACGAATGAGTTAGAACCGTTCAACCATCAAAACGTAACGAATTACGTTATCGACTTGGTACTTCTACAACAACATGTTACTTAGTAATATATTTGCTTTATTAGTAATAAAACACCTACAAAATCATTAAAACCTATAAAATCATTAAAATAATGCCCCCAGCAAGTTGTTTCGCCGTTAGGCTCCTCAGGGGGGGGGGGTTGGCAAATCTTATTCGAAATTGCCACCAACCCCCTGAGGAGCGTAATGGCAAAACAGTCTGTTAGGGGCATTATTTAGATGATTTTATAAGTTTTATTGATTTTATTATTTGCTAACAGGCTCTGAACTAGCGTCATCGAGCTCTTTGTTTGGTTCACAACAAAAAACACTTAATTACTTTATCAACCAGAAATGGAGTTATTTGAGCTATAAAGAGGTGTGAGAAAGAGACGTTGTCCCACACCAGAGTCTAAATGAGAGCCTTGGAAGTTTTAGGATTTGCAACGTTTTTATATAAGCAAAACCATAACACAAGATTACAAAGCAAGCTTTCAGTAACAGCAGCCATCAATTTGTGAGAAGAGAAAAAAAATAAACCGGATCCAAAATTAATTCTAACGTCATAAATAAAATTGAAATTTTATATGACCATTATTTCCCTAACCACTTCAGAATAGCTTTCACACAAGTGCTGTTCATCAATTTGGTCAAATTTTTACTCCCTTCATAGTCATAAGTGTCAGGCCTGTACGAGAATGATTGTAGGTCATGCAGTATACAAATTTGAATGTTGTCCATAGTTGTTCACCTCTACCAAGTAAATTCTAACATCCAGCAAAACAGTCATAGACAATCATTTACAATAAACCAGAACTCAAAGTCAACTAAAACTTTAACACTGGAAAACCCTTTAACAGCCCCCCAAAAAAATTAAAAAAAAAAGCAACACCCTCCTACTACTTGATTTATAGTACAGTAACATGCAATCAAATAAGCGTTGTTGTAGCAGCGTACAGATCATGTTAGTTCAGAAGTGTGATTGAATTTGTCTAACGCGGCATTGGTCTTAAGTTCGTTCAAATATTATGACGACGCATTATTTTTGAGTTGAATCAGTAAATTTATTGTTGGTGAATGTGAAATGTTCTTTGCAGATGAATAGTAGCCGTTTCTCGCCAGTAGCAAGTGCTTGCATGTCGCAATACTGTTCTTCAGGAGAGTTAATTGCTCTTCCAAATTGCCACGTTGTTATCCTCGAGTCACTCGCATTCGATCCAGGGCCACTGCTAATTGTGGTATTCAAGCAAATGGCCCAAACACAAACAGGGTTCAAGACATTGATAGAAAGATTTCCAGGTAGGTTTTAAGCATTTTCAGTCCGCTGGTTACGGCCTAATTTGGTGCAGTCCGCCTCATTATTAACAATTAGTCAATTAGCAAGTTAGTTTTGATGGTAAAATGCTTGATGACTGATGGGAATATACTTTAGAGAGCTACTTCTTGAAATCGACTGCTATACCGGTAATCAATTTATTTCTCATCAAATAATTCGTGTGCGATAAACAACGCAACACTGTTTTAAATAAAGCCAATCTACATACTGTAAAAAAGTAGAACAATTATCGCATAATCTAACTTTCATCTGTTAATAGTCTAGCAAATTCTTAAGCTAAAAAGAAAAAAAGTTTTATCAAGCTATTCAAAAACACCGGTAGGCTATTGTAGTAGCATTCAGGAGTGCCGAAACCCGGGGGGAGGATGGTGGGGATATATCCTCTGACAATTTAACTGCATCCCCCCAATTATTTGACTTATTGGTCTACCTCTGCATGTTTGGTCTACATCTGCATCCCCAATAATTTCGCTATGGTCTACATCTGCATCCACCCCAATGATTTGGCTATGGTCTGCATTCAAAAACACCGGTAGGCTATTGTAGTAGCAATCAGGAGTGCCGAAACCCGGGGGGAAGATGAGGGGGATATATCCCCTAATAATTTAACTCCATCCCCCCAATTATTTGACTTATTGGTCTACCTCTGCATTTTTGGTCTACATCTGCATCCCCAATAATTTCACTATGGTCTGCATCTGCATCCACCCCAATGATTTGGCTATGGTCTGCATCTGAGCTCTGGATGATGTTTGGACACCTTTTTTTTCGTCTTCACGGGATTTCGGGACAGAAACTCTTCAATTTTTAGTGAAGACCTTTTTTTTGGTCTTTACTTAATTTACTTACGTGAAAAAAATTGTGGTCGAGATTTATCTCCCCCAATGTTGAAAATAGGGTAAATTGCAAATTATCACCCCCCAATGCTCAACGTAAATCGGCACCACTGGTAGCATTACCAACTACAGTGTACCATAATAGGAGTATAACTGCGTTTTCTTCTGTTAGTAAGTAATTGTTCGTTGCCAGGTAAACAGTAAAATCACCTTCTTTATAAGCTAATAAACTGATAATGGTACTGACATTTGACACCACTTCATCACTTATCAGCTAGTACATACCGGTATGAACTTCTAAAATTTTCTATTTAAATTCATTTAGCTGAATCAACAAACTATCGTGATGGCTTAAACTGATCTAGCAACACAGAACTTATTTGCTGGTGTTCTAGAAACTAATAACAGGTGTTTAATAGTAAGCAATCAAAGACTTCATATGCATCAATCTGCAGTCTGTCTCAAGCCAAAATTTGATTTATTAGGGATGCTGGACAATTAGCTCATGTAGTCAACAAGTGTATTTTGCTAGAAAAATTACCAGAACTAAAAGAATAAAGTATTCAGGCGACTGCAATGATAATAATTTATCGCTAACCGAATCGATAATCTAATCAATATAGCCTGAACGATGGTGCAGTATCCGACATGCGTTAACGGTATTGTTTCCTGCCTTGGATTAGCAGAATCCGATATAACTTTTGATATCCTACTTTTTAAAACCTCCACGGACATCACTGCTAAGTTATTGAAAGCATTGGTGTAATTTTCCAAATTAGAAGTTGACCAAACCGAGTTTACCTTGCTACAGCTAACAACTGTAGGCGAGCCAGCGATTTATAAGCCTAATCTGCAAATTTTATATATTTTTGTCGCTAGTATTTCATAAAAACTAAAGCAATACTGTAAATAAAACTTTAAGGTTGTAAAATTTGACAACTGTAACCGATTAATCTATGTTTTTAACTCTAAACTTACACAACTTTGACTAGAAACGAATCCAGGCCTGCTTTTTCAGCCAAGATAAAATCTTGAAGATTATTCGCGAGATGAATCACGTGACTCAGCGCTATTGATTGCGAATTCTGCGCTATTGATTGGTTGATTTGCACATTTTCTGTCTTCATCGCTGATTATTTTAAGTTTAAATTATAAAAATACTGCAGGAAAACAAGTGGAGAACTTTTGTAATGGATTGTTTGATTAGAATTTAACTTAATTGCGCAAAAAATTTGCTGCCACTCAGGATTTTTTACAAGGTCCACGCTAGATTTACAGCAAACGGCCTAGAAAATTAATAGCACGAGGAGAATAAACGTTTCGAATTAAAATGCGCCTGGTAGTGAAGTTTCAGCTCCCAGATTTAAGTTACGACAAGTCTAATGTTTTTTTGATTATTTTTAATCAGGACTTTTGCAACGCTTAGCGTAGGAAGTCTTTTGTTTTTTTTTTCGTGCAAAATTACGAATTCTGCAACCACAGACCAAAATTGCTATAACTTCGAAACGGCAAAAGCTAAAAACTTGATTTTTGACAATTAAATGGAGTACATATGGAACAATCTGTGAGCAATTTTAACGGGCAATCGGTCTCATGATGCGGGTTTCAGAGCCAAAACACTGAAATGCCAATTGGTAGATTAAACAGCTCTAGCTCAAAAACTAATAGCAGAAGAAGAACAAAAGTTTCGAACTTAGCAGCGCCTGGGAATGTAGTTTTAGTTCCCACAATTAAATTGTGACATTTGGGATATTCTTCTTTTTATTGGGACTTCCGCGACGCTTTGCGTCGGAAATCCTTATGTTTTTTCCGGCAAATTTTACGAATTCGTGAGCAAAAATGAAAAACGCTATAACTTTGAAACGGCTAAAGGTAGAAGCTTAAAAATTAAATCTGATCTGAGGCACATATGAATCCTTCTTAGTGCAAATTTTGGGGGCAATCAGTCACGTGATACGGGTTTCCGAGTCAAAAAATGAAATGCCAATTTTAGGTTTAAACAGCTCTAGCTCGAAAACTAATAGAACTAGGAGAATAAAAGTTTCGAATTTAGAAGCGTCTGGGCATGTACTTTCAGCTCTCAAAAATAAATCATGACGATTCCAACACTTTTTTTTTCTTTGTTTATTTATTTATTTATTTATTTATTCATTCAGCAAATCACATTATGGTGACAAGTACTCAAAAACCACCAAAGCTAGAAACTTGAAATTTGGACAGATTATAAGTCTATACATGAACTTGCGTCTCTGAAATTTTGGAGGCGCTACGTCACGTGGTTTGGGGCATATGCACCCCAAACTTGTACAGCGAAGTTTTTCAAGTGATTTTAGTCACTATACATGAACTTGCGTCCCTCCAATTTTGGAAGCGCTACGTTACGTGGTTTGGGGCATATGCACCCCAAACTTGAGACAGCGAAGTTTATTAAGTGATTTTAGTCACGTACTCACGCGTGCTGCTATGGCCGAATGATAAAAAGCGCCTGTGCTGAAATCCTAAGACCTGGGTTCAATTCTTAATTGGCCATCGCGTTTATCATACTAATATGTATGACATTGAATCTAGCATTTTAATTTTTTTTTGATTACGAAAAAATCGTTTGTAATATTTTTTGTTTGACGCTAGATATGATCAGAGGGTATCAGGTTTCATTCTCTGTGAAGGCATCCAAAAATCAGCTTTTTAAGACCTCAAACTAGCGCGCTAGTTTTTTTTTGCTACCACTACAAATTTTAATGACAAGAATATTTTGACGTACTCTGGAGGTAGTCACCTACGCGCGCGTGCTGCCTTGGCCGAATGGTTACACGCTCCAGTGCTTGAAACCTAAGACCTGGGTTCAATTATCTACTTGGTCATCACTTTTATCAAACCAAGATTATATCAAATCTAGCATATTAATTTTTTTTCGATTACGACAAAATCGCTTTCAATATTTTTTGTTCGACACTAGGTATGATCAGAGGATATCAGGTTTTATTCTCTGCGAAGACGTCCCAAAAAACACTTTCTTAACACCATAAGCAAGCACGCTACTTTTTTGGGGTGTCAGAAGAAGTTTTAAGAACAAAACTATTTTGACATAATTTGGGAGGACCAACCCCTCAAAACCCCCAAATGGACCCAAACAAATATCAGTGTTTTTGACGGCTTAAGCTAGGGTGCTACATCTTTATTATCAAGAGACAATAAAGAGATAAATACCTTGACATAGTTTCGGGGTGCCACCCTCTCGGAGACCCCCCAAGTGGCCACCCCAAACAGTTCATCCAGTAGCTGGATATCAAGTTTCAGCATAACAGTCACAATTATTTTCTGATCTATATGTAAGCTTGTTGCTTGTTTTTCCACGTAATTTGCAAGTGGGCAACATTAGGTGCGAATATTGCTTATGCAATGAGTTTCCTAAGAACAGGTTTATAGTTTACTCAAACTAATAAAATAATGATGATTCCATTTTTCTAAGAAAGTATAACACAAAATGTGGTTGATTATTGCATAACAATTCCAAAAACATGATGCTGCACTTATTTCTTTGTTCGGACTCACGATTTATTTTTGGCAAATGGGGAGAAAAAATTCTATTTTCTCGCTTGTATCTCGAAAACTCTGCAAGACGCAGAAAGCTTAAATTCGAACAGATTGGAGAAATAAGTATTGAAAAAATGTTCCGATTGTCAATGTTGGGAAGAGTTACAGAGCGTAACTACATGACGTCAGAGGCAAACAAACGGCAAAAAGCAGGATTGAAAATGATGCACATCACTCGAAAATTACTTTAGCTTATTTTGCACGGGTCATCTGACCATTGCATTTTACCCCAGCTCCTAAACCGCAGTCATAAAAAGACAAGATTTATCCTGTGGTTTGCTGTTGTTCTAACTTTCTAATGTTTCTGTGAACATCTTCGAATTCTAGTTTACTGAATATACTTTCGGTTGAACTCGATGACACTGCTGGATAAAAAGCTCAAATTTGGAAATATTGGAGAGATACTGCAAATACAATAAAAAAATACGTCGCATTACTGTCAGCATTGGGCGAAGCTGCGTTGCGTAATTACAACGTCAGAGTAAAACAAAACGGTAAAGCAGCAGGTTTGAAATAATGTACATCACTCGAAAATTGCTTAGGTTGGAAAAAAATTGTTTGAATAACATTCGATTGCATTTTGCACTGGAAAGATGTTGTTTGTTTCAATTTTATCAATTTCTTTGTGTCGCTATTTTTCCTACTTTTTTTATTGGTTTTTTCTTGAGTTAAATTATTGTCTATTTTTTAGTAAACAGTCGCCAAAAAAAAAAGGCCAGGCGACGTGGGGTCAAGTCGGTCGCGGTCGGCAACATGTTGAAAATCGATCTTTATGCGGCCAAATTCTTTCAAAATTAACAAAATAGTTTCTGACATTTTTTTAATCTAAATTTTATACCAAAAATATGAAATGTTTTCAAGGTCTAAAATATTTTGTGAAGCAAACATTAAAAACAGAACATTGTTTAAAACCAGGTTTTGAATGCCAGCGTTACTTTATTGCTTGGTTGGCGGCTGCTTTTCACCCGAATGCATTTTAGTGCTCTTGCCTCTACTTAATAATTTATTTAGCTACTATCAAAAATATAATGGCAGGTATAATTTATGTTTTATGACGCAGCATTTATTTATGACACATACTTTATAATTTATGACAATTATAATTTGTAATTTATGACACAGCATTTATTTTTTAACTTAAAAATTTTCTGCACCACCTTGTCGGAGTAACTTAGAGTTGAAGCGAAACATAAAAAAAAAAACAACAACAACATACA
>OZ014488.1:9824066-9898958 GCA_963965965.1 Trididemnum nubilum | reverse complement strand
GGACTTCATGAAATTTCAAAAATAGTTGAAATACACTTTTCCTGTACAAAAAATTCGATTTATAGCGCCTTTCAGTCTTTGCAAAAAAGTACACAGGTGTTACTGAAATTGTCATTTTGCTTGTAAAAATATTGCATAAAATACCCAGATTATGACATCATAAATTGTATTACATCATCATTTCCTGCGCCCTCGGAAGTGTTAAACTAAGAGGAATAAAATTAAAAAGCATAAGTTTAAAGCAGCATTTATTATACTTGTATGCCTAAACTACGCTAAAAATCCTACTTTTCATGACGTCATTAACCTTCTGATAACGTCATCAAGTCAAATTATATATTTTTGAAAAATTTTCAACGAGTAGTTCCAACCTGCAAAGTTTTAGCTTTCTACGACCTTCCAGTAAGCTTTTAGGTAGGGGGGCAAATTTGCCCACCCCCGCCCAAAATAGGGTGCAAAAATAGCCCGCCCAAGATAGGGTTAAAACAAGATGTTTTACATCGGATTGCTAACCTAACTTTTGGTGATATCCCTTCACATCCAGTTTCAGACAATTCTTCGAAAGGTATTTGGTTGCACGAATTTTTATCTGGCTCCACCATAGATGACCTGACCGATTCTGATACCAGTGTAACCTATTATGTAAGTGGCTATGCTGGTTGCAGCATTTCACGCCGAAGAAAGTGCTTTTTATGCAAGAATTTACTGGTAGACAGTGATGAATTGGTATCCATTCCGGATGACATGCCATCCGTCCCAACTGATTTGATTCAGGCTACTAACCGAGGAGGGTTATCAGTACCTACGGAATATTGTTTTGGTGTGTGCTGCTTTGCAGTGCAATTGCACAACTGCATCCTTGCTATCGAATCTGCACGAAGTAAGCTGTTGTCGGCAAAAAATCAGAGGGCGGCGTTTATTTTTGCTGCGACAAAATTTGCGGAATCCGACACGTATGTAGTTTTGGCTGAACAAACCTGTGCGCAAGGGCACAATAACTTTGTGTTGATACTGCAAACAATATTCAACTGCTTGACAAGAATGAGTGAAAAAGAATCAACCAAAGCACTCTTGCACCTCCCGAGAAAATGGCACGCACCATTAGAAAGTTAAATTCACAAACATCTGCGCAATAGTCCCCATCTACTGTAGCACGTGTACTATGTGGGCTATACTGTAATGTGAATTAAATTAGGAAACAGATATAGTCAACATTTTTTTTTCTATTTACTGTATTTGAGGCAGCCGGAAGCTTTTGTGTTTGCAAGTGTCTTAAGCTTAAGTAGCCTACCATGGTTAACTGATATTTGTAAATTCAAAACAGTATGTTTGTTTGCCAACTGTTGTTTGGTATTCAGTTGTGACCTCTTTGGCAAATAAATGTCATTTAGTGAAGAGTGTTTTTCAATTTGCTTAAAATTGTAGTTTTTGCGCTGTTTCTTTCCTAGTTAAGACTCTAGTAATTTTTACTTTTCTTTCGAAATTTTTAAATCAAACATTAGATTTGTAACCAAAGGATGTAAAGATGAAACTTCAGTGTGCAGGTGATATTGCGCCTTGTAGTGATTATACAATGTTAGCAGATGTTTCAGAATGTAAACTAAGACATTTCTGTTTCTATACATTCTGACTGGCTTCGAACAGCTTACTGCTCACCTCTCAAGAAAACTGATTAGACTAGGATATTCTTGCACTCACTAATACCCTAAGCTTATGATATATAACATAGTCCAGGTAACCAATACTTTTATGTAGATAGGCTTATGCCCACACTTTTTATGTATATACCTATCGATGTACAGTACTAGTAATATGGTCTAAAGTTGTCAGCAAAACCTGCAAATTCAAAATAGGCTAACCCCAGACATAGGCGTAGCCAGGGGGGGGCCCAGGGGGCCCGGGCCCCCCCCAATCAAAACTCCACTAACGACAAAAAGTTATGACAACATAGCCTGACGATGTTTAGTTGCAGTTTTTTTTCAGTAATTGCGCACATAACAGTAATTAAACAGTAAAGCTAACGGTTTCGGCCGAAAAACCTCTCTCAATTTCGGTGAAGACCGATTTCGGCTGAAAAATCACTCTTAATTTCGGTGAAGACCTTTTTTTTTTTTTTTTTTTTTTTTTTTTTTTGGAGATCGAATTTCGAATTTCGATTTCGAATTTCCGATTTTGGCTGAAAAATCACTCTCAATTTCGGTGAAGACAACCGAATTTTTGAGGATTTGGCCCCCCCAATCAAAAATCCTGGCTACGCCTATGATCCCAGAGCTTAATTCCATTAAAAGGATCTTTCCAGAAGGTCTATATTACAACAATTATCAAAGCAAACTCTGAGCCTCTATCACTTTTTGAAGCCTAGATCCTTCTTATTCTAATGTGAAGGGAATAAAAAATGGGACTACCATTGAAATCAGTAGCCTTGTTCAACAGACCTAGTATATATAGTCCAATGCCTTAGCGGATTGCTTTTATTACCTAAGCAACTCTTATACACTTTATGTTTTTCCTTGAAAAATTAAACTCACGAAAAAAACGGCAGTTTTGCCTTGCCGTCTTAGCTTAGGCTAACCTGCTCCACTGCACACCAAGTACGTACCTCTACTCAGTAGCGTAGCCAGGGGGGGCTATAGCCCCTCCCCCCCCCCCCATTGGCCTGCCGACCAAAATGCAGAATAAGGAAAATATCACGTTTTTAGCATTTCTAAGACTGTCTTTTGCAATGGATTAGACTAAAAAATGCTTTAAAGCATAGTTTGAAACTTTTAGTTAGGGGAGGGGCTAATAAACTGCCGACCAAAATGCAGAATTAGGAAAATACCACGTTTTTAGCCAGCAGAGTAGCTAGGAGGGATGTCGACCAAAAAACAGAATGGGAAAAACACTACATTTTTAGCACTTTGAGACTGTTTTATGCACTGGAGTGGACTAGATAGTGATTTAAAACATATTTTGAAACATATGTCCTGGGGGGGGGGCTAATTTGACAAAAATAAAACCAACAAATAAATGAAACCTTTGATAAATGGTAAGAAATAAGCAATCAAATTTGATCGCAAGTGTAAAAATGCTGAACATAGGTGTCATCAACAAATATACTATAAACTAAGTAATAGGGGGGGGGGGGCTATTCAGTATTTGTTAATTACCAATCTTTCTCTCAAATCTTATTTCATTAGCCCCCCCCCCCCCAATTATTTTTCTCTATAAACTGTATACGAAATAGATTACTCCGTGTGAGTTTTATTGAAGTATTTGATTCTATAATTTACCAGCATCTAAACAAGAGAACTACATTTTACCATTAGCCATCTCCCAAATAGCCCATTTATGCTTCCAGTTTAATCTTGTATGCACTGCCAATTTCTTAGCCACGTTTTAAAATCATTATTTTTTAATCAAAATAACCCTAAAATGAATTTATTTTTGCAAAAAATGCAAAATTTTCGAGCGCTGGGGGCTCCGCCCCCAGACCCCCGTGCCTCCGGCGGCTGGGGTCTTTGCCCCCAAGCCCCCAGCCTCCAGCAGCTGGGGGCATCGCCCCCAGACCCCCAAACAGCCCCCCCCCCCATTGCGAATTTCTGGCAACGCGCCTGCCTCTACTAAGACACTTTAACTGACTTAAATAACCCTTCTGTTGTCCACCAAAAAAACTGAAATCGCTGAAGCGAGCAGTCCCGGTGTTTCTATATATCCTTGACTCCAATATGCTTGTACGATAATGCACAATGGATATCCTTTTCTTTCTTTACCAACTGATATGCTTTTCATGCATTTTGGCAAGCAGCATCAACGGCACACGCAAATAATGAGTACCACCATTTTTTCTCCTGAGCAAAATCCGCTGGCTGTCAACTAGTGATGTAGTCAAGACCCTCATGGTCGAGACCGAGATCAAGACCGAGACTTGGAAAAAATTCGAGTCCAAGACCCGAGACCAAGACTTGAAAAAATTTTCGAGACCGAGATCGAGACTTGGTGAGTTTGTTTGAGACCGAACGAGACTTCGAGACCCGAGATTTTAGAAGCAAAACATATTCGTATTGACTATTGACAACCCTTTTCATGGTTTTTCCTTAAGCAAACGGCCAATCGCAATACAGTAGAACGACCATAAACCAAAAAACAAACTTGGGCCATGAACGATCAGAGATTGTTGTCGGTGTTGGGCAAAACTTGCTTTTCGCAGAATGTTTTTTATTTCCTGCTTTTTCATCGTCGTACTCTTTATGATGACTATACCCAAATTTTATTATGGCCGAATTACGAGACATAATGCCAATTGTTTGAACGTAAATAGTGAAGTAATACTTTGTAACGAATTAACTCAAATTAAACATAACTGTCACTCGTATTACAAAGATATTCGTACAATATGTATTACAAAGATAATTATATAAAATGCATCTTAAATTTGCTTAAGTTTCACTACCAAACTGCTCGTGGATCCAGTAGCGTAGCCAGCAGGGGGGGAGGGGGGCCGGGGTCGGCTATAGCCCCCCCATTGGCCTGTCAACCAAAATGCAGAATAAGACAAATAACACGTTTTTAGCTCTTCTGAGACTGTTTTCTGCACTGGAATGGACTAAAAAGTGATTTAAAGCATCTTTTGAAACATATATTCAGGTGGGGGGGCTAATTTTTTGAAAATTAAAGTTACAAATCAATAAAAACTTTGAAAAATGTCCAAAAATAAACAATCAGATTTGATCGCTAGTGTAAAAACGCAAAATATAAGTTTATTATAAACTCAGAAATAAAACGGGGGGGGGGGGGGGCTATTCAATGTTAGTTAATTACCAATCACTTCTCTCAAATATCTTTCTGTTAGTCCCCCCCCCCAATTATTTTTCTTTATAAAATATAGACGAAATCGATAACTGCTAGTGAGTTTTATTGTACAGTATGATAGGGTTGAATGATTTTGAAGAGAACTGCAATGTTATCATTAGCCACTTCCCACATATTCAGTTAATTCAACCATTGAATCATGTTGCGCTGCCGATTTCTATGCCACGTTTTAAAAGCATTAGTTTTTATTAAAATAGCTCTAAAATTAAGCTATTTTTGAAAAAAAAATGCAAAATTTCGAGCGCTGTGGGCTGCGCCCCCAGACCCCCGTGCCTCCGGCGGCTGGGGGCTTTGCCCCCAGACCCCCAGCCTCCAGCGGGTGGGGACTTCGCCCCCAGACCCCCAAACCAGCCCCCCCCATTGCGAATTTCTGGCTACGCGCCTGCGTGGATCAATCTAGAGGATTTTGATTTCGAAGCGAGTTGCTAAATCAAATTAAAATAAAAGCTTTCATAAACTCGCGGCTTAGTGCATGGGCATTGAGCAACGCTGCACCAAAGAAACATCGCAGCGGGCCGAGACGTTGGCGACACTGCGTCCGATTTTGACCGGACCAAGAATCGAAACGCAGACCTCACGCTCCGATCGCGGTGTCTTTAACTACTAACCCTGACCGGTCGGTTGATTCTAAAATAAAGCGGGCTTGTTAAAGCAGTTGCATTCAGATAGTTATTTTAATGACAAGAAGGCTGTGGTGGAATGTGCGATTGTGTTTTCATAAACAAGACATCAGGATGAATGATTCAGTAACCTAGTGGTCCTAGTACAAGGCAAACACCGTAATGTATAACAAATACCTGGGTTACGGTATTATTTCTTATCAAGACTTTATTTCTCCGATACCGCCTAGAAAATCTTTTGGGGTCACGCGTCTTCCCCATTCAGTGGTCCATGTTTATACCTCAGGCTTATACCTCAAGCTATTTTAATCTTCACTGGACCTAATTGTTACTCCTAATGTTCGATATTTACAAAAAAGCAGTGGTAAAATAGACTTACTGTAAGTTCAATATTCTGAGTCTGCAATCTTAACTGTATCATACTACGAAAGATCTGTTCAACAGAATGAGTCTGAAAACAATCACTTTGAGGTCCGAGCGGTCCTGATTAACCTTCCTTGACCAAATCTCATCGCACTGCCATGCTACCACCTCAAACTCGGTCCACGTGCAAGGAGCCTGAACGAGAAAAAGGTTTAGAGCATTTACTACCAGAAAGCAAAAATGTAGACAGCGGCAATTAGCACCTTCAACAAAGATCAACATCAAATAATACCGCTTAAGCGGCTTCTTCCCCTCCAGACTGTTTTACATCACACCTTTCATAAGTAAATGACAAAGATAATTATGAATAAGAGTTGGAGCAGTTTTCTCTCACGGCTCTACCTGAGTTTTTTCGAACCTCAAGTATCTCCCACTGAGTAGCCAATTATCAAAAATTAAAACTTTGTTTCTCACGATCTCAGTTTAAAAACATTGACGGAAATAACTGAAAATTGACCGAAATGAATAAATAAAGGAGATTGTTGGAAAGCAATTAAAAAGGTGTTAAGACCTAGAAAGTCAATCGAATCTTTGTTTGCGTTGCTTGCATTAAATAATTAAATTCAAAATTTTACTCCTACGCCTAAGCAAGATTTTGAGTCTCGAGACTTCTCATATTTCGAGACCATGACTTTTCGAGACCAAGACTCTCGAAATCGAGACTTGAAGTTCAAGTCCGAGGCGAGACCGAGACGATACTTTCAAAAATGTGTCTTGAGACAGTCTCGAGACCCGAGACCGGTCTCGAGAACTTCATCACTACTGTCAACATTTTTGGCAAACCTACCACACCTTCCATAAAATTATTGTGCTTGGACATGACACTGTTACTTTTGTTCTTTTGTTTTTGTCAATTGAAACAACTCGATTTACAGTGGTTAAGGCAAGTACACTATACGCATTTGATGCCATGGTAACAATCTTATCAAACCATCGGACTAAGGCTCTGTCAGATATTACTTGCTTGCTAATTGCTACACGACCTTTATTTCATTGTCTTGTGATCTTCCAGTGGGCACTTTTTGCCAGTGAAAACGATTCTCAATTATTTACCATGTTCGTGTCTCCAGTTTGACTATGGCCTGCTTCACATGACGTGGTAGCAATTCGGGAAAATGTTTGAGTGGATACCCACTGCCAAGTTTTTCTTCTTTTACCAGCAGAACTAGCACGTTTACGATCTAATTTATCAAAGTTTCTGGCTTGTGCAGCTTTGTAAACAACTTCAACCACGTTTGTGAGTTATACTGGAGGTAAATGATTTATATTTTTGTCATCTTCTTTGTCCGTATCTTTCTCATTTTTGTAACCATCATTGGGGGAAAAAGAACGATAGCCTCAATTTCTAATATACAATGGAAAGACTACGTTTGTCGTCAAAAAAACTCATCATCATCATGAGCGGCTCTTAAGATTTCAACAAGTTTCTCGAAAGGGATGCTAAGAAAATAAAGAATTTCATGGGCTAAAATATTTTGGAAAGTAATATCACAATAAAATTGTTGCTAGAAGAACAGGGATTGATTTGGATGGGATCGAGCGCAGAACGGTGTGAGAGAACTGGCTAGATGTAGATCTGAAAACTTAATTTTAGCAATTAGGTATGATTCTAAGCTGAACAGCAATTGGTAGTCGAAGAGAGCATGCATTGCATTAGATTGAATCAGTTGCATCGTTTTCAAATAATATGGTCATAGTGATCAGTGTCACTTACAGGTGACACCCCAAATTTAGGGTCATATTGCAAAAGCACAAACAGCAGTTTTCGGAAAATAATGTTTCATACCTCTAAAACAATGCTTTTGGAAGTACGATTTTTAAGATTTCAACTCTACTATTCATTTTATTTGCTATGTATTTTGATTGCAATACAAAATATTTTTAGTAACAGTATTGCGTGACGTTTGCTTTTCTCAGACATCGCAGAGTTAGCTATACTTGTAGATAATCTTACGTCACAAATAAATAAGCACTGGTTACGTGTTATAAACGTATAATCAATAGTGTTGAGTATATTTTTATCGGAGACATTGAAAGCAATCATTCTGATATAGTTAAAATTCTAAAAAAGATCTCGTAAACGCACGCAATAGCACCTGCAGCCAATTATGGTATGAAGATGCACCACTGCATTGCTGCAAATGGCATCAGTGAATGAATAACTAAAACTACTGGATCTTTGGCCCACCTTTCTAAATAAAGATCGTGTAACGATGTTTTAAGCAAATTTTGTTCTGAGTATTTCTTGAATTTAGTGCTTTCTACCAAAATCGAAGAAGAATTGCACGACGCACTTTGCATTCGCATTGGAATAGTCATGGTTTTGAATAAGCTTGTTTCTAGGGTGTCGAACCGTTTCAAATATCGGTTCGGGCTCAGGTTTAGCTCCTGCTCAAAATATTTTAGCGGTTCAGGTTTGGTTCATGTTCACTTGAGCACCATTTTCGAGGTTCAGGTTTGGTTCAGGTTCACTCAAGTAAAATATTACTAGTTCAAGTTCGGTTCGGGTTCATTGACTTAAAATTTAACTGTTGTTACTCGTTTCTTCCAGAAAAAAATCAGTTCAGCAAGTTAACATAAAACCAATATCCCATTTACCCAAACATTCACACATAATACTACCTCATTGCGCACATAAGTCTCGTACGGTATCACAATTGAAAAGTATTGTTGTCTTCTTAATCTACTTTTGGCCTTATCTTCCCAACGCAACTGAACAAACATACCGGTATGGAAAAATATATTCTTACTTTTGTTAGAGGTTCAGGTTCGGTTTGGGTTCACTTGCGCACAATTTTGAGGGTTCAGGTTTGGTTCAGGTTCACTGAAGTAAAATTTTGCTGGTTCAGGTTCGGTTCGGGTTCACCAAAATGAAACGGTTCATTCGGGTTTACGGTTCGGGTTCAGGTTCGGTTCGACACCCTGCATTGTTTCCACTCAGTAATTTGATTATATTTCGCTATAGCCAATTAGTAAAATAGAAATATTATCACAAAAGCTGAACAACCTCTTTACGACCTCCAGATAAAGTCCATGTTCTTATAATTTATTTTATTAAAGGTTATTGTCCGGACCCTTCGCGAGTTTATTGCTAGGTCATAATTGGAAATAAGCAACGTATTTCTCAACAACATAACACCTCTATGCTACTTTGGGAATCGAAATGGGTGTCACCGACCTTTCAATCACTTATCCGAGGCTTTGCTACTCGTCACCAGCAATGCCAATATTGATACAACTCAAAATTAAGTTTTTGGGTCCCAGGTCGATTCCCATAATAGCAATACGACGTTTTGTTCTTAGACTAAACGGTAAACATATATCGGATAGAAGCAAACAGTCTAACGATGAAGCACCGCCTAATTTATTGCACGCAACTTGTCACAACTTCTGTATTCTCTTTGTTACCTGATGTCGGAAAAAACACTTCCTTCGAAAACCATTCTCCTTTTGAGATGTTTCGATAAACAATAGTGATTGCAATAATGCAGCACAACCTGAAGAGTTTTGCTGTGTATTTCTGCAACTTATGAGTTATGCTACAGTACAGACAGTCGTTGTTAAAAGCTGAATCTTGTTTTCAATTTTTAGTTAAAATTTATTCTCGTATATTAATGACTGTCTTTAATGGAGGTATATGAATCAAAGCGGTGAAAAGCAGGAAATGATTCAATTATAATATGTGAAGGATTCACTTTCCTAATAAAATGTTTTGAAAACAGTAAAAGCTTGTAATTGCTTACAGTTGTAGCTTTTATAGCAATGCTCGGCATTCAATCTGTTAAATAAACCCATTAAAACGAGCAAATTTACCCAACATAAATTTTGTAATAACTTGGGCCATTTTTATTTTGACCTAAAAAAACTTTATTTTTGACTTCAATTTAGTTAAATTTTGACTTAACTCTATATCTACTGGGCTAATTTTACACCCTATTTGTACCGAAGTGGGGGGGAGGGGAGTAGCAAATTTTCCCGACTATTTAAAAACCAAATTGGAAAGTGATGGAAGTAAGATTTTTTGCTTGTTGAAGCTATTTTTTGTTAAATTTTAAAAAATAAATATTTGAGGTTGTGACGTCACAAAAACAATGATGATGTCATCAAAACCAGTAAATCTTTATAACAGCATGCAAATTTGCCTAAATAATGCTAAATATAATTTTCTGTTTGGACTTTGCTATTTCAAAGATATCTCTGACAAAGTCACCGCAGATGATGACGTCACATGCATGATGATGTCATCTTGAATATATTGTGTTGATTATTATTTGTAAATTTTTGTGACTGAGATATAGTATAATTCACAAAATTTTAGAATTCTGCAGTATTATTTTCATTTTATCATTCAACAGCAGATGAAAATAAATAATTTTTTAAGCAAACGCAGTTTCTTTCGAGATACAGCAGAAAAAGCAATAGTTTTGAATTATGACGTCATCAACGACGTAATGATGATGCAATGCATTTATCACTAAATACAATATTTTATTCCAGCTAAAGATTAGCATCGATAATGAATATGCAGTACAATGAATAGAATACGTGCACTGATAAGCATGCATTGTGCTCAAAACTGTGTGAAAGTCCTTAGGTGCCTCTGACAAAGGCAAAAATGACGTCATTGTCGGGTGTCCGTATGACCCCAAACTTTCTAAAAATGTGTGTGATTAAATTTGATTCAAAGTCAGGGTCCATCAAAACAAAACTTTATTTTAGTTTAGGAGCTATATTAAAATAACTAAGAGAGGGGCAAATTTGCCCCCCCTCCCCCAGTACAAATAGGGTTAAACACTTATGGCCATTTTTGTTGTACAAATTTTGATTAAAATTTTTTCATAAATCGCACCTTGCAAACTTGCGTTCAAATTAAACAGATTCAAAAAACAGTCATCTATAGCAGAAGTTAGTGCAAGTCTACATCGTAAAAAAGTTAACTTTACAATTTAAAATTCTACAGGTTACTGGGGTATCTGCCAAAAAGTAAAACAATATCTAAAATCAAAAACTCACAAATAACGCAAAATGTGAAATATTAAGATCGTTGCAAAACTAAGGCAGATCATGATCGACTCAGAGGTGACCAAACAAAGGGTGCAATCTGTGTCGATCATGAAATGTCCCGGAACTGAAACTATCTTTCAAATTTTATACTTTATTTTAACTTTTATTTTCTGATTTAAAAATTATATTTTTACTTTTGGCAAACACCCCTGCTAATGATTTTGCAAACGGATGAAACAGCCTGTAAGATTTTAATTTTTGGTTTTTAAAATGTGACGTGTACTGTTGTGCAATAGCAATCTACATAAGTTTGAATTGTATACACTAGGTTACTTCACTTTTTATCAACCTCATATGGACAGAAATCTCGATTAGCCGTCGTGTGGTTAAAAGCTTTGGAAACTTAGGCAGTGCACACTTATCCGCGTCAATTAATGTACTCAGTTGTATGTTATTGTGACAGTAGTATTCAAATTTATCGAAGTTTCACTGCGTGAATTGCAAGACTTCATCGAAACACGTATGAAATTGTGCATAAGGTTTAGATAACTGCTCAAAAATTCAAAAAAACTAAAGAAAAAAAAGCAATTTGTACGGAAACTTTTAATGAAAGACAATTTTGACTAATTTTGACCTTACTCAGAATTTGACTTTAATTTGAGCAATAAAATGTATCAAAACAGATTTCAGAGCACCCAAAATCAATGGTATAATAAGTTTGATGAAGTAAGAAGGCCACCAAAAAAACTTAACTTTATTTACTTTAGCGGGCCCTAATAATAACCCTTATGAATTGGAATTTCAAAACCAGCATTTGCACTAAACTCTTTGTTAGGTCCTTACCTTAATTTATTTTTTTATTTTGTTACTTGACGTTGCAATTGCAGTAGAAGTTGATGTCGCGAGAACGGTTTTATTTGCGTTAAGTTGTATTTTTATGACAATTATCGACAACTGTATAATACAGGGTTCAAAATTAACGCTTGCTCGTTTGCCCGAGGCAAGCTGAAATTGCCTCGGGCAAGTTATTTTCTGACTTCACTTGCCTGACGGGCAAGTCAATAAAGTTCAGCGTATGAAGTAAGAAACTTTGAACAAGATTATTTAAAAACGCAAGTTACCACTATTGCTACAGTACAATAAAATAAATGCAATAAAGTGAGTTTTTGTTTGCTTTATTTTAGTGCAATCACGGCACTAACACTAAGTTTAATCATCATTTCGCAAATGACATTTCATTTCGCAAATGACACTTTTAATCGCTCTGTCGGATATCACAAATGCTACCCTGTGGTGTAAGAAAGTGAGGTCAAAAATTAGGCAACTTTTTATTTAGAATTTTTTTTCAAAAATCTTTAGTTCCTCAAAGTTCAGCTTTTTTGATGGTGCAGTTGGCGAGACATTTGCGTTTGAAAAACAAAATACGTTAGTAGCAAAAGCCAGTGTAAATAATTGGTAACGTAACAATCGAAATGATTACAATCTAAAAATCAATTTTTGAAAATTAAATGATTGAAAAAAGAAGGATCGCAATCGCATTGATGATTTCTGCGATATTTGTTACGCAAGAAAACTGAGATGCGAAGCAGAATAGAACAATAGATGTAATTTTTTTGCGATACTTTAAATTTTTTTTGATGCAATAAGCTCGCCACAAGTTTCCGATGTTAAATTTTTTTGACTTATTTTGAAACTAAAGTTTGCTATCTAAAACAACGCAAACTGAAGTTCTATCAGGGCAAGACTTTAGTAGAAATACGTATTGTGATTGTGACGTAACCAACGCCAAAACATTCTGGAACTTCTGCCTGGATGTGATTTATGACACAACAGAAAAAAACAACAGAAATAGTGACAAAAATTGGAATAATCGCTCGCAAAATTCGAGACTTTTTTGTTGAATTTTCTGATGCGAAAATGGATGTTGATTCTTTTGCGTGTTTTAATGTGATATTTTTGGAAAAAAGTGTGCAACGCGATTGCACCCCCAGGAAAAAAAGGTATCTATTATCTCGCTCAGATTTTAAAATTGCATACTAGAACTGGATTTTCTCGAAATACGAGATTATGCAAATTCGGTAGCAATCACGCACTTTTTTAAAATCAAGCAACATCAAAATGCTTTGTACGTTTTTTTCGGGCAAGTTGAGATTTCCTTAGGCAAATAAACATTTGCTATAACTTGCCCAACGGGCAAGTTGTTGAAAAAGTTAATTTCGACCACTGATATAAGTGTAAACTCTTCTTTTCGTCTTCTACTTTCTTTATTGCTCGCTTTTCCGTGATGGTTGCCCGGGGCAGTAGCTAGAGATTAAGCCGCCAGACTTCACGGTCCTCCAACGCATTCATCATGTTGCTTGGGTGAAGTCCCAAGCAATTCCATCCAAAATCCTCGATTTAATTGGTCCATCTAGTTCTAGGACGTCCAACTGGTCTTCTCCCATTTGCTTTGGCAAGTTAAGTTTTCTGGGTAGTCTTTCCTGAGGCATTCTGCTTGCATGGCAAAACCATCAAAGTTGAGATCTTTCAATTCGGAAAAGTAACGGCTCAAGAGTGAGAGATTTTCGAATCTTAAAGCTACGCTTTTTGTTAAACAGTGTAACTCCTTCGATTCTTCGTAAAAACTCCATTTCGGATGCTTGCACTTGTGATCGCACGCTTTCGGTCATTATCCAAGTTTCATTACCATATGTGAGAATGGGGACAAAGACTGCTTTGAAAATCGAGAACTTTGCTTTTTTCGGCAATTCTTGTTTCATGAAGACTGCATAGTGCAAAGCTCTCATTACTGCACTATAGCCTCGCCAATTCGGGTATCCAGTTCTTCGTCTTGCCTTCCGTCACTCATGAATGTGACCCCAAGGTACTTCAACTTCTCCTCTACTTCAGTGTTGCTCCATTCACTTCCAACACGTACTGATGAGGGTTTCTTGAAAGATAAAGTATCTCAGTTTTGGCCGTGCTTATTTTCATTTTGGCGGTATCACAGGCATTTGCAAAGCTACTTAATGAGCCCTGGAGGCCAGATTCTGAAGAAGAAAGCAACACCAAATCATCAGCGAATAGCAGACGACTGATTTTACAATTTCAAATTGTGGGGCACCCATCAGCTTGGCTGCATTTGTCAATCTAATTCATGTAAACAATGAAAAGGAGAGGTGACAAAACGCACCCTTGACGGAATCCAACGCCCTCATGGAACGGCTTTAATTGCTTGCTATTTCTTGAATACAAACCTCCGGTCGGCAGTAAAATGTTTTAATGGCGCGTAACAACTGACCATCAACGCCATACTCCTGCAAAACTTTCCAAAGTTTATCCCAAGGAAATCGGTGTTATTCTTTTTCAAGATCGACAAAGCATGCAAAGAGATCTTTGCCAAGATTTCTCAAAGATTTGCTTCAGAGTGAAGATTTGGTCCGAGTGCTGCGATCCGGACGAAAACCGCACTGGCCATCCTCCAGTTTTGATTCCACTATTTCTCGGAATTTCCTCTTAAAGCATTTGGCATAATTATGGTTTTCCTGGTAAACTAAGGAGTGATATCCCTCTGTAGTTCGTACATTGCTTGCGATCTCCTTTCTTGAATATCGGAATAATCACATCTGTTTGCCAATCTCTGAGAGTTTTGTTATACTTGCACGCAACTTGACACACTCGCGTTAAGCAGAGATTACCTTTTCCAGTCAGCGCTTTCAACGTCACGGGTCTGATTTCGTCTTCACAGCAGATTTTCCAGATTTTATCCTTTTAATTGCTGTGCCAGTTCCGCTGCAGTGAAAACTTTCACCTTTCTAAATGTGTCACTTCGAGTGTGTTAGGAGTCGATGCCTTTACAGGATTCAAAAGATCTTCAAAGTATTTTCTTTATCGTGGAAGGATTTCATTCTCATCCGTTAGAATGTTCCCTGCAGAATCCTTGATGGCGTACGTGACACTCGATCTTTCGCCTCGTAAACGGCGGATGGTCTGACAAAATACTTTGTTTGCCAAAAAATAGCTGGAAGTCAACCGACAACCAAGCTCTTCCCATCACTTCTCCTTGGATTTCTTTATGGCCAAAGTTGCCGCTTTTCGCGCCTCATTGTACCGGGATTGCAAATCAGATGACGATCTGTCCTGCAGCAAGGCCTTGAACGCATCTTTCTTTGCTCAAATAGCTTGTTTAACCTCTTGGTTTCACCAAGGTGTTCTTTTCTCACTATCACCCGCCACTCTAAGCCGTTTTCGTCGGCAACTTTCAGCAGCTAACGAAATTATTGCTGATCTGAACAGCAGCCATTCATTCTCGACGTCCTCGGATGCATTAGTAAGTTGTCTAAACTTAGATGATTTACTGGATGCAAATTGTTTCCTTGCTTTTTCGTCCTCCAAAGCCTTTCATTCGATTCGGTAAGTCACAGACTACCTGACCCGGATTTCCTGTTTGGCCAAAGTTTCGAAAGTCTCAAGGAACACAATACCAGATGGTGATCAGTTGATAATTCAGCACTTCGTTTTCTCGAATGTCCAGCACATCAGAAAAAAAATTATTCAAGATTTTTAATCCATACTAGGTTGATACCATGTATACTTGCGAACCTCTCTGTGCTGGAAGAAGGTATTCATGATGCGGAGTCCGTTTCTACAACAGAGCTGCAATAAATACCTTCTGTTATCATTGAGTCCAATGACTCCATGTTTTCCGATCACACCCTTCCACGTATCTGTGTCTGTTCCAACATGTGCGTTAAAATCCCCATAAGGACTGTAGATTCAGTAGGTGATACTCATAGAAGAGCATCATTTACTTCATCCACAAAAGCCTGATTGTCACTTGTAGAATTGAGGGCATATACTTGTAGTAGGCACAATGACCGATCAAATACCTTAAGCTTCAACATGCATACCCGTGATCCAAAGGAATCCAATCTGACCACCGGGAGCTTGTGAAAATCCCCACACCCGCTTGAGCAGACATGCAGAATCAGCACCAGAATAGAAGAGTTTCCATCCGCCATCCAGATCCACAGTTCCAGAGCCACGTCGTTTGGTTGAAGAAACTCCGATAATATTGAGATGGTACCGCTTTGCTTCCTCAACCGATTCTAGCTCTTTTTCTGTGAGGATATTCCAATTGCCCAACAGCACTTGGTGATGGTCGACCCGTGAGTGTGCGACATTATCTCGAGTACGAATACTCTGCGCTGCCTCCATTCGCCTCTCCAAACGTGTAACGGGCACGTTGGTGGAGCTGCCACTATGGCTGGCTGGTGGAGAACTGGAGATTTGTGCTTAATTTTCAAATGAGCCCCTCTGCCTTAGACTCGAACGCCATAGGGGCTTCGCTGAATGACGACGTGGGAGTACCTGGGCGCTCCCCTACCGAACGAGGTTCCACTTGTGAAGATGGACCCATTAACGTCGTTCAGGTAATTTTTATTATTTGCACTCATCATGATTTGTTTACAAATCTCATTTTCGCAATACTCTATTTTTACAATATCTCATTCACTGTAGAATAATTTTGATAATATCATTCCGTTTTTGTCAGATTATTTGAAATATTTGCAGCAAGACGTATTTAAAATTGACGTTGATTGAATGACTACAAAACAGTTTTTCGATTTTTAAGTGTTTAAAAATTTTTGTCAAAAATTTTTCTTTAAAATGTTATTTAAATTCTATATTGTAAAATGTGAAAAAATCTGAATATTGGATTTTCCGACGAAGCAATAATGTAAAGCCATTTTTTTAAGTGGAATAACTTATAAGTTGGAGTAGTACAGGGTGCAACGTATTTTAATTGATTTGCGTTATTTTTGTCTTCTTCTTTGTTCATTGCTTGCTTTTCCGTGAGGGTTGTGAGAGCAGCAGCTCGAGATTATGCCGACACGCTTCACGGTCTTTCATCACATCGAATTATTTGCTTAGGTGAAGTTCCAAATAATTCCATCCAAGATCCTTAATGTAATTGGCCTAACTAGTTCTAGGTCGCTCAACTGGTATTTTGATCCCATTTGATTTGGCAAATAAAGCTTGTCTGGCGAGAATTTTCTGAAGTATTCTACTTAAATGCTGGCCAAACCATTTAGGCTGAGGTCTTTCATTTCCAAGAAGTAACGGGCCGATGTTTAGAGATTTTCGAATCTCAAATCTACGCACCTTGTTACTGTTAAAAGTGTGACTTTTTCAATTCTTTGTAAAAACCTTATTTCGGACGCCTGCACTTGTGATCGCACTCTTACGGTCATTGCCCAAAATTCATGGCCATAAATGAGAACGGGGACAAAAACTGTTTTTAAAATTGTGAGCTTTGCTTTTTTTAACAATTCTTGTGTCATGGCGACCGAATAGTGCAAAGCTCCCATTATTTCACTAGGCTTGCCAATTCGGATATCTAGTTTTTTTTCTTGCCTTACACCATTCGTGAATGCAACCACAAGATACTTGATTTTTTTATCTGCTTCAGTGTCGCTCCATTCACGTGCAACGAGTACTAATCAGGGTTTATTGAAAAATGAAGTACCCCATTAAAGATGAAGTTATTTTGCAGTTTTGTTTTTGTTACGTTTCGCGCAATAACAAAAATAAAATTGATAATTATTACAGTTTATTATGGAAAAATCAATTCGAGGATGTAAATGATTATAAACAAACTCATTATTCAAATGCTTAAATGTCATCAAACAAACAAAAATAATTTCCAAAATACAGAAAATATAAATAGACAGGCTTAAATGCTTCGACTAATACATTATCGATTGCATTGTTTGTTGTATTTTTTTTTAACTCGGCCGATCACAAATTTGGTTTCACAACGCTCTTTTGATTTTCAGACTTGTATGGAGAAACAGTTGCATTTCCGCACCGGTTAAAGTATCGTATCAGAAAAGCGGGAATTAGCATCAGTATGTTAATCATTGGGTCGGTAATTGATGCTGGGCGTCACTCCAACATCGAAGCGTTAGTCAGTTCAGTTATTCTTTGCTAAGCTTTGAAAAAGCCTATAATAAAGCTTTGAGTTCCGAAATATTTTGCCATTTATTGTGGTTATTTTCATACTTTTGCTGGCGGATTTTTAGAAAATTAATTGATAGTTATACAGCACATCTCATAGCATCTTTGGAAATAAAAGTATTAGAAGCTTTTCTGCTGTACTGTACAGTATAGGGCAAGGGCAGGTTAGTTGATACAAAGGGTTAGTTGATACACACCGCAAACCAAAAAGAATAAATGATCTTTTGGCGAAAAACTGCCACCATTTTGGTGAATTGTGACAAAGGAGTTATCGCATGATGGTTTGGAAGAATTTGATTGCTTAGTTTAGGAATGAAAAACTAAAGTTGAAAATATAGTGCTTGATGCAATTTTTAGCAGAATTACGATTTTATTTATTCGGAAAATTTGAAATGAAATAAAATATTAACTAATGTGCGAGACCGAAAAGTTTCACGTGCGAGACCGAAAAGTTGTAGTAAGGATAGCCATAGGCTATCCCTACTACAAGGGTTTCCCTTGTGTGATTTCCGTGGTCACACAAGGGAAACCCTTGTAGTAGAGATAGGGTTCAGCGATTTTTTTACTTGGTTTTTTAAGTACCACAAGTGAAAAATCGTTTATTTCCTACAAAGCCTCTGCCACTGTGCAATCCCTTAAGGTTTGTCCAGTTCGACTAAGAGTAAGGTTTGTCCAGTTCGGCCAAGAGTCTTGTCCAGCTGGGGAATACCTTCAATTAAAGAATAAAAATTGATTAACGTTGAAAACAATTGTGACGTGTGGTGTTCTGTTTGTTTCTCGTAAATTTGTAATAAATAAAAAACCACAGCTGGGGAATAACTTTTTAGAGAAGCTGAGGGCTGCCGATGAGAGCTAAAAGCTCGAAACAGCGCTGTCCAGCTCTGTGCATAATGTTTGAGAGTTACTACCTTGAAGTAAGCCAGCAATTGGTAACTCAAAAAGTTTTCCCTAGTGTTGTGCTGGCACAAAGGCAAGCATGTTTTCTAAAGATTATAGAAAAGATTAGTTGATACACTCACCTGTGGGTTAGTTGAGACATTGTATCAACTAACCTGCATTAGCAAGGTTATTATACTGAGTATTTGTATTGGACTGTTTTTACAATTTGCAAACTACCGTTCTATAGATCAGCTGCGTTGGGAAAGCAAACTCATCAAATTAGACCAGTGCTGCAATTTTTGTGGTATATTTGCACCACTTTTCCCAAAACCTGGAAAAAGCCGCTCGAAAGCTAGAAGATTACGAGAGTCAGAGTTTTATTATTAATAATGAATCTGCGTATTCTTTTACTGCAGCAGACATTTTGTTGATGTTGCCATGCCCTTTGCTTTATAAAGGACTTGTAGAAGAAGTAATTATCTCAAACTCTCATTTGATTTTAGCAAGTGGGATTTGGCTTTCTAGGCTGTTCAATGTTCATGTCGACAATATTGTAAAATACATGACGGACATTTAGATGCAAGATTCTTTTGTGTCGCTGAATAAAATAGTGCATACTGTAGTGATCAATGGTTTAATGTTTTGTTATGTGCTACTAACAATATTACACTAATTTTACAACTAATGCAGTCATGATGCTTACAAGTGCAATCTGCATAGAACATAAGGCTACTGGTATTAAAATTTTCACCAAAGTCTATTATATTCTTTTCAAAAAGTTAGTTGATACAATTTGGAAACGTTTACTGAGAGATGTAACAATCGAAGTCTTTTAAAATAAGAAACACCAAACTTTTATGAAAAGTTAGCCCTGTAAATTAGCTTTCATATGCAAATAAACTTGTGCTTTTTTGTCTCGTAGTTTATGAAAAAATGCTTTTTCTTTAAAATATGTATCATCTAACCTGCCCCTGCTCTACATCGCGCATGAAAATTCTACTTTTCATTCTCAACATTCCACAGAACTTGTAAACAACTAAACGTTTTCAATCATGTACTTATAAAAACGTTCACATTGAAAAATTTAAGGCTGTTTGGATTTTAACCAAAGTTAAATAATAAGTAATTCTACTATTTTACATTCTATTTGCGAAGTCCAAGCACATCTGATAAATAAAAACAGCGCTAATTTAAAGTATATTTTACGATTTTAAAATTTATACAGGCAATTTCACTTAAAAAAAACGTTAAATTAGGTTTAATCAAAATTAATCAAAATTATTTTCTAAAAGTATAGTACATTTGCTTGCAATCCTGACGCAATTTATTGAGTGACAAAAAGCACAATGACATCATCCGCAATTAAGTCTCAGGTATTGTTGATGACTTTTGTTTGCGCATTTATGTCTAAAGAAATGGTTGTCTGCAAACCAAGAACCGATTGGAATGAAGTGGTGATCAATGTGATGAACAATGAAGGCGATAATGGCGTCATAGACGAAAACAATGTAAATGTAAGGGTCAATGTGGATACGGACAGCAGCAATTGTGGTTGCGAGAGTTGTGATTGCAACGAAATGACTGCTGAGTTTAAAGGTAAACCATGTTTATAGTGGTCTTGGTTTTACTTAAGCGGTTATTCACTTTCGAAGATCACAACAGACCGATTATGAATTTTATTCAAACAAAATATGAAATGTCTTTGCTGTTTTTGAAATATTTAGCTTCCAAATCACAATTTTTTTTATATTTAAGTCTTATGAAAAATTTTATTTTTGCGAAAATAAAAAAATTTATTTCAAAATAATAATTGAAACTTTTTCGTTTTAAGTATTGAAGATAGAAGCACGTTTACATCATTTAAATCGAAATCTACGCTAGCCTGAAATCAGTTTATGTCAGGTCCGGCGCCCGAGCAACGTGACTGGGGTTAGACATAAACAATTTTTGGAGGGGCACAAAAACTGTTTTCGAATTAAGAGTGAAGACCAAAAACCAAAAATCCTCATCGCAAATTTTGGGGTGAAGGCAAAAAATAAAGGTCATCACCATGCGCGAAATTTCACGGATGCTGCGGTGAAGACCAAAAAAAAGAAAGTCTTTATCGCAAAATCCGCGAAAAAACAGTTTTTGCTCTCGAATTTTGGGGTAATGACCAATATTTCGGGGGTCTTAGGCCTCAAACTGCTCTCCAGTGGCACCGAGCCTGTTACTTTCTTTGGGGAACAATCCTCGCTTGAGGGGGCACAATTCTCGTTTGAGGGGGCACAAGCAGTGATTTGGGGGGCACGATCCCGAAATGTCCCCCGTGGCGCAGGTTCTCGTTTAGGTAACGAAGAATATAACTAAAGTTCTATAAGCTTGCTTTTAATTGGCAACATTGTGTGAAGTTTAAAAAAAATATTAACCTCAAAATAACTAGAAAACTGTAAAAATCAGAAAGTTCAAATTCTACGAGGATGATTTTGAGATGTCTGATTGTTTTAAACGTTAAACCGGCAAAAACTAAAAGCTCCCGCGCCTTTTGAAACTGCTTCTGAATGCATTGCCGCAGCAGCGTTTTTGTAATTTTGGTTGAAAAATCCCAATTGCAACTGACCTGAATAAACGCTAATAAGACCAGTCAGTCATGAGTAAATGCGCAAAATTTTTGCAATGGGTATGTTGCAACTGGCATTTATAACTTTTGTAATTTTTATCTATAATTTTTTATTATAACTTTTGCCTTATTTTGCTTTATTTAGTTAATTACTGTCTTTTTGCGCTGTTGTTTGAACTTAAACGTTAAATCAAAAACATAATTTACTACGCTAATTAAGTTGCGTATTGTGAGATACTCTAAAAGAATACTGGTTTTAGATTGGCTACTTTTTTTGCTCAATTTACCGCTTTGCTTAGGTCTTTTTGAAACTCATGGCATTTTATATTAAGTTTTAGTTCGTGCTTAGGTTTTCTTTTAAGCCGTTTCACGGCATCTTTTTTCAATTTCCTTCTCAATCTCTTTTTTTTCTATTTTTATTCTCGTTTGCAAACTGCTTTTTTTTTCTTTGTGGCATCTCAACATAACGTAGATAACTTTTTCTTACTCTCAAACCATGGTTTTGAACAATTTTTTTGCCATCTACTTTTATACCTAACTTTTAGAATCACAAAACATTAAAAGCTGCTATAATTATTTTGGGCTTTTGTACGAATAGAAAAGACTGTCCAATAAGCATTTTATCCCATATGACGCTATTTTAGTGTTATCTCGCTATTGAGCTTGCGCAAAAAGCAGGCATATTAAAGATCCCAAATATGATTTTTAGTCGCGCGAGCAAATTTTTGTTACGAAATGGTGGGTCACATGGTGTAAATAACTAAATATTTTGGGAAACTAATTCGTATGTGCAAACGCACCCAATATGGCCTGGGAAGCAGCTTTTAATATTTACACAAGATAATTCAAAAGTCTGCTTATAGACCGATTTTCAGCGACAACTTCATTTTTATTAGACTCTGAAGGAGTGATTTTTTCAACAACAGCTTCTACATCAACCACTCCACTATCAACCATTCCACTATCAACCACTTCACCATCTACTGGTTCTACATCAAACACTTTAACACCAACGGTTTCTCCGAAAACAATTCGTAATTGTGATGACGTTTACAACAACAGCAATCAGATTGAGGGGGTTTTTACGATCTTCACTGGAAAGCAGTTCGTTAACGTTTACTGTGAATCTCAAGATGGAGCAAGTTGGATGGTAATTTTATGATGGTTAATATTTTGCGTCATTGCTATATATTGTGTTTTAAATTTTGATACGATGTAACCATTGGAAATGCAAATCAGTTTTTGGATTTCACTTCAAACGTCAGCTTTGCTAATGAGCTTTGCTATTAAATAAGTCTTAAACCTGGGAGTTGAAAATTAAAAATTTTTTGGATAAAATTTATTTTGAAAAAATTGGAAAAATAATTCTTGAACCATTTTCCTTAGATGTTCTATTGAGTTGGGATCAGCCCAGATCAGTTACGGATAAATTGGGTTGCCGGATTGATTTTAAATTTCAATACTTACTATTTCATTCAATAATTACAGTATACTTTTAAAGGTGAAACAAAAAGACTACCCCTCAATTTTGCCTCATATGTTAATTTGTATTATTATCAATTTTTTTTTGGTGGATGCACGTTTATTCTTTTCCTTGATGAACTAATTTTAAAGGTTTTTCAACGACGAGTAAACGGAGAAGTTGATTTCTTTTTGAATTGGACAAACTACGTGAATGGTTTTGGAAGCAAAAATGATGAATTTTGGTTAGGTATGACGACCATATCCAGCAAGAACATAAGTTATTTCAGTATTTTGCTTGTTACCAAAAAAAAAGAGACCGTTTGCTACGGACAAGGATGACAAAACGATACGCCTCAATTTTTTTCAAAAAATTAGTGTACGCGCTTTTTGTGAAGGTAAGGTTATGGTCGATGTTTCCTCTAAAATGCTCGGCTGCGCGGCCGCGCAGATAGTCTCGAACCCCCACGCAGTGCTTCAGTTCTGCCGCGCATAAGTGTTGATAAGACAACGTAAATCGCATAAATCGCATAAAAGTGCTTCAGTTCTGCATAAGTGTTGATAAGACAACGTAAATCGGTGCTTTCAAACGGAAGCAAGCCCCATAATTGAGATTTGATAAAATTATTTCACAAAATCAAGTTGAACAGAAATTCCGGCCGAAAGCAGACCTTTTTTTTCTTCTGGTCTTTAATAGGCTTCGTCAATTCCTTTACAAAATCAATAGCATCAAATTTTTCTGTAATCTAAATGTCTATGAAAAGCCCAAGTATCGATTCTGCAAAATGTTTTGCAAAATTTGCAAAGAATCTGCAAAATCAAATTTGAAGCGATTAGACAAACGGCTCCTCCGTAAGACTTACAGTATATTAATGACCTCATTAATAGTTTATAGTTGCAATTTCAATGTGCGCTTTGTGCAGCAACAATCGCTCTTTTTAGTTTAGTGCTGTATTGTTTCCTAGCAAATATTTTTCAGACAAACGAGAAATAAAATTTTACGCTATAAGTATTACCACTGCATAAAAGCGTAAACTTTTAATAAAAAAAGGAAGTTTCACCAAACCTTGCAGGTTGCCTGTCCAAATAAATTAGTCTCTATTTTGCTGGACTTTAAAAAACAAGGAAATGAAACGTTTTGATGCCCAGTCCTTTTTATCATTGACTTAAAACTGTAATCACCACTTAGATTTACTCTTTAGGTTTGCAAGCGTTACATGAAATCACAAGTTCGGGATCTTACCGACTACGAGTTGATTTGGAAGACTGGGAAGGCAATACTGCTTATGCTGAATACTCGTACGTGGTTGCTGTCGTTGGTTTTGCTTAGTTATTAAATTGGCCGGTTTTTGGATTTGAAGACAATTTTAAAGTTTGTTGAAAACAAGTTGCTAAACAGAGGAAAACAATTACGTTAAATTGCAATGTTAAAAGCACCAATCTTTAACAAATCAACTTGATTTGCAAAACGAGGGATAAAGGCAAAATCAATGAGGATATTTAAACTTAGGCCAAGGGCATAAGACTAAATTGGCGTTGACTCTATCCTTCTTGATCTAGCCGTTCCAGAGATATTTTACTTCAAACACGACATCAGGACTTCTATTTTAGTTTAGTGTTACAATTTTGTGGACAACCCTGACGTTGGTAGCCTTTGCGTCGTTAGCGATGCCATCGCAGTTCTAACCAAAAGCAACACCGCAATTAGGCTGCTGCATTGAGTTGTTTCGCAGCGCACTAATCGGTTTCATCTTGTCAGCAGAAACAGATCCGTGCCAGAAAAAAGGGCTAGTAAGCTGTAAGGTAGCCTAGGTAACAAACGTATTCGAACAAGCAAAAATGAAGATAAATGCTGCAGGCTCGGCGCCACGAGGGGATAAATCGGGGCTGTGCCCCCCAAATCACTGCCATGAAGACCCTTTTTTGTTCTTCATCCCTAAATATATTTTTATGCCACCCAAAAATCTTTTATGCCTCTCCTGACAGGCTAACACACCTACTCTGGCGCTGGGTCTGACATAATTTAGTAGAAGCCATTGTTTGCAACTTACTTGGAAAAGTTTTTTCTACGGTTATAACATACTGTAAACAAATACAATTAGGCCTACTCAGGTACTGGTAGTTGTATTATCAGGTAGCCTACTTGGTAGCCTTTTATTGAAAGCTTTATTGCTAGGCTAGGCTATGATTTTGATTAACATGTATCTGACAGCAGTTGTCTTCTAAAGTAAACTCTTTTTGCCGGCTCGGATTTGTTGTGCTGACAGCATGAAACTGATTAAAGCGCAGCGAAACGACTCAATACATCAGTCTAATACCGGTGTTGTTTTAATTAGAACTGGGATGGCGTCGCTAACGACGCTAAGGCTATTAACGACAGAGTTGCCAAAAAAATTGTAACATTAGACTCAATTACAGGTCTCGAGGTTGGGTTTAAAGTAGAATATTTCTGAAACGACTGGGTCAAAAAGGATAGAGTCAACGCCAATTTAGTCTTGTACGATTGGCCTAACTTTAGATAGCCACATCGATTTTGCTTTTAACCCTCGTTTAACTTTATTTTACAATGGGAACAAAAAAGTTCCCAATTTTTAGGCTTGCCGACAAATCAACTTTATCAAAGCTTGGATATTTTGTTTGGACCCCTATATAATTTAAATGACTCCACAATACGATTTTGCGATGTAGCCAGGTGTACTTAAGGATTTTATGATTTAGATTTGAAATACTGGCGAACAAAATTTGGACCGTTTGTAACGGCACGTGACGTCAACATGATCATGCCAATAACTTTAAAACTAGTTTCTTGAAAAAAATTGGTAAACACCAACTCACTAGCCAAGTTTGATGTTCCCATAAACTTTGGTTTTGGAGTTAAGTTGAGAAATATTCGTTCCCTTCTCTCACATGTGAAGTGCGTTCGTTAAATATCTTGTGTAAAATGAGCTCAAAATGATAGGCAAATCAAAATTTTAACAAATCAAGTTAAAAGCAAGTTCAGTTACGAGTAGAGATGTAAAAAACAGTTTTTTGGGGGGATTGTTTTTTTGGCCGTTTTTTTTTGTTTTTTTTGTGTTTTTTTTTTTTTTTTTGTTTTTTAGTCTTTTGATGAAGCAAAGTTGATAAACGGTGTGTTTTTATTTGAAAAAACACAATTCCTGCATTTTAGAATGTATTTTCACTGCACAATTTTCAACCGATCGTGACGTCAATCGATAGTTAGTAGTTATTTCAAAGCATCATTACGAATACAGGATAAATAATTGTTATAAAATTTGATCAATTTCGGTTATTGGTGTAAGAAAGTACAGATATAAGGCCCGTTTGAATGCGATGTAATGTTTGTCCTTTTTGAAGCTTGTCGAATGAATTTATTCCAGCAGCAAATTCTTTTTACTGTTTTGCAATAGTTTTGCAAAGTAGCATCTTTCTTTTTCAATGCAGTGCTTCTTATACGCCCTCCATTTCCTATTTTCTGAATTTAATTTGAAATGCACTTCTTTTGCCCAAAATAGACAGCTGCAAGTTTAATGTAATGCAGAGAGCTAGCGTGCTGAACGGCCTACAGCAATTTTGACATTAAAATGGCAGAAAAATTCTTAAGTTCAGCTAGATCAGGGTTGCACAACCTACGGCCTTACGGCAACATGTGGTCGTAAAAGGATTTTTTTCGGCCGTGAAATTGTACTTCAAAATGCACGTTGTGGCCGCCGTGCATTGATTAAAATGTTTTGCTACGTAACTGTTAAGAAATAACTGTTAGGAACAGTTACGATTTGCTAACTGCACGTTTAATTAAGACGATAATATGCTAGCGCTGTTTATTTGCCAAAGCGTAACTATTTGCCGCTTACACTTGGCTTAGCCGAGTCCTTTCCAGAAAGTTCCTATTCGATTGTTGCGTTACTTTTCAACGTCACAATTATTTTAACTAGTCTATTCCCAAAACTTCTTTTTTACTTCACAACTACACTAGTTTAATGCCGTGTACAAATTTCTCACTGTGTCGTCACAATGGTATAATTCTTGCGAACGAGTTAGTTTTTCTTAGATTTTTCGGGATTGCTCCTTTTGCCTGTAAATCACCTGAATATTCTTGACTTGAAGAATAGAAGTGAGAATAAGAAGTTTTTGCGGCAGCATTTATGGCAGTTAAATTGTGAGGCTTAAAACGTAAATTCGTAAAAATGGCCTTAACTAGTGGCGGCCGTTAGTGCATTTATGGGATGTTTTGCGGCTAGCAGTAGAGAAAAGGTTGTGTACCCCTGAGTTTGATCGACAAAAATAAACCAATCTATCAATACATAGTTTCGTTTTCTTAGGTTGTGGTCTAAGGTCGTTTTGTTGTCAATCAATTACAAATTACAATACAAGCAGGTTCTTCGATTTAACGCAAGTAAGAAATAATAAGTAACGGCACTTGCCAAATCTTTGATCGATTGCAATAAAATATCCACAGCAGTATTTCCATAGCCATTTGCGTCACAAAAATTAACGGTTGAAATTAACAGTTAAACTGCATCACTAATAGCTTAGCATAATTACATTAAATACATGCAAAAAACAAAACAAACAGGTATAGTTAAAACCCCTTTTTGAAAAATTAGTACTATAAAAGAAAAAACCCTATGTGCTGCTGTGTCAGCACAGCTGTTTTAAAGTATGGGCATAATGTTGTTTACCTTTAAGAGAACCGAACCTTAGACTTTGGACGTTGGTGCTTAAAACTGCCGAGTTTAATTGGTTTACTGATTGTCACCAAATTAGCGTGTAATCATCAAATCACTCTGTTTTTCTGGCACTTAATTACTCGTTATTTTGCAACACGTTGGAACCGGTAACAATTTAATTTGCAAGTTTGTAAATTGCCTCCAGAATCTGTGCTTTGTGTAGTCTTCGGTTCGTTGTACACGTGGAGGCGTCAAATTGTCATTGAAATGGTTAGTAGCAGGACGTCAACTTCTTTTAAAGCTAGTAGTCATAATTTTAATTTATTGTAGTTAGAAGAGTGAACCTCGGTAAGTTTTTGCCTCGTCAGTTTTATTTACGCTGAAGAAAATCTTATTTCCAAGAATTGGTTGTGAATTTTGACTGAAAAGGTGAAGGTCCTTGCGTTCCGCAGGACATTTAGTGTTGGAAACCAATTGCTGTTTTCCAACAGCTGCCAGCTTAGTCAATAAATATTAGTGACTATGCTGAGAGCACATAGAGGGGTTTTGACTACCTGTTTGTTTTTGTTTTTTGCATGTATGTAATAAAGCCAGTAGATCCGTCAAACATCACAATCAACCTCAAGCATAAACAACACGACTGTTTCCAGAAAAGAAAAAATTGGCCAACGCCTCCCAAACAAAGCGACTTTTACATTTACTCAAAAGACATTTTTACATCTACTCCTTACAGAGATATACCAAACTTGCTATCAAAGCAAAATTTTATTAGGGGTTTTTGCGAAACTTGACATAACTTATGACTCAGAAACAATTATCGAGCTAACAAGGAAAGCTTGTCTTATCAAAACAATCAGCTGCAAAGCGAAAAATTATTTTACCAGCAAAGCTATATTTTTACAACATAATCAACCGAAAAATATTGAATGGAAAATGTAACAGTATCGTTTCGAAAAATAACCTTCAATACAGTATAGCAAGTTGGATAACTCAGACCCAGAGAACTCAGATCTTGGAAATTGATAAGTGGATCAATTTCCCATCTTGCCTATTTCCTCGACAGTAAAACAAAGTAGTTGCAGTCTCAACGGACAACTTTATTGCAAGCAAAGAAAACCGTCAATCAAAAGCATTTCGCAAGACGGGTAGAGACGGAGTAGACAGGGTAGACGTGGGCAAACGGTTTTTTTAATAGATGCGTTGCCAGCTCTAGCAAATGCATCAACAAGTTAAACGTATATCTCAAAAATTTCACTAAATAAATAAAAATAAAGCAAATCGTGATTTTTAAAGCACGCACAGAAAAAAGGTATATTTTTTGTTATCTTATTAAAGCTAAAAACTGGCCACACCCAAATGACATTACAGCGACAATAATTTCAGACATCGATTTCTTGAGCAGCATGGTGTGGCAGAAAAACTAAATAATTTGTTGACATAGGCTTATTGCATGCTGTGTAAATTTTCTTTATGACTACGTGGGTCGTAAGTTCGTGTCCCGGGTAGTCTGTGGGCTCCCTGCTAGATACCCTTTATGAGTAAGCGCGGCAATAACTATTCAACTTTTGAAATGGTAACTTGATACGGGTTAGGTAGTACGGTTTCAAAAACAGGTGTATATAAGACGAACTTTCGACCTTTTATGCTGGCGACGACAGGAAATTCTCCTCAAATCATAACTTTTTGCAGTGAAAGTTGGTTAGTTTGGTACGGTACTGAATAGTAAGTTTTTATAGTGTACGATACAGGTACTGAGCCTATCTAGCAGCCCAAAATAGCCTAGTCAAGAGATACAATCTAGCATTACAATACTTCATACAAAACTGTTCATTTTATGTTCACTAGTGATAATCATAATAATCAATAATCAACCCGAGCCCAAGCACTGATGCAGCAAACATAAACCAAAAGTGAAGCCTGTACTTATATTGAAAACAGCCATAAAAACTGAAAGCTCGTCAAGTTGCGTTGAACAGTAACCAACGAGACTGGGTGCATTTAATCCAAAAGTGAACCGGTATAAGTTAGCAATACCTACTATAAGCCATCGCTATAAAACATCAAATTTGTGGTTTTTTATTGGGGTGAATTTTCTTTCTTCACTTGTGAAAAAAATTTCTAAAATGTTATTGGCTAGCCCAGACAACATTAGGCCTATTCTCAGTATTACTATGTTTACGTGAACGCTCTCACTTCAAATCCAACGGCCGCAATGTTTTCATTACCCTTGTTTATTTTTTATCATGCATATAATTTTACTTAAATAAAAAGCTAGTCAGTAGTTTGGAAATTAAAATGCCTGGTCGAAAGAAACTTGCTGTGAGCAAATTATTTGAAGATCTGTCAACTTCAGATACCAAAGTTCCAAGAATACAGTGTAAGTTTTGTCAAAGCAGTGTAGTCAAAAATGGTTCAAGAATAAAACTCATGTTGAGAAATGCATCTCCTGTCCTAAATTGGTCAAAGACAAATATCTAGCTAAATTACATGTTTCAACCACCAGCACAACAAAAAACGACAGTGATGAAACAAGTGAAATTGAAAATTGGCCGTTTGATTTTTCCACTAGTTCTGCAAAACCAATTCCAATGAAACCGAAGCAAATAGATGCACGCTTGACACTAGTACACTTTGCTGACAAAATGTCCTCAACCGAACAAGAAAAACTAAATGCATTGCTGGTGCGTGCTATGTATATTAGCGGAACATCATTTTGCGTGGCTGAAAATTCACAATGGCAAGCTTTCTTTAAAGCTATTAGACCAGCTTACGGAGTGCCAAGTGGATATAAAGTGTCAGAGCCCTTACTAGTTTCAGAGTACGAAAAAACTCGAGAAGAAATGTTGATAAAAGTTGCTGAAAGTGATGCAGTGGTTGCAATAATGTGCGACGGATGGAGCAACATTCGACATGAGCCAAATATCAACTTCTTGCTAAGTGTGCCTCAGTCTGTTTTTTGGAAATCGATTCATACTGAGATGCAAAGCCATGCTGGAGAATATATAGCAGAGGCAGTTTCAGGTGTCATTGACGAAGTCAAACAAGAATGCGGCAAAATGCCTATAGCTTTGGTATCAGATAATGCAAGCAACATGAAAAAATCTCTGAAACTGTTGGGGGAAAAGTATTCGGAACTAACTTGTTATGGCTGTGCTGCTCATAGCATGAATTTAATTTTTGGTGATCTAATGAAATTGGAGACATTAAAAAAAGTCAAAAATCAGGCCAAACAAATTGTCAAAGAATTTAAAAGCAAGCACATGCTGGTGGATTTACTGAAAAGCATGCAGAAAGTTGAAAAAGGCAATGTTACTCTGAAACTGCCAGTCAAGACAAGATGGGGATCTGTGGTCACTTGTTTGGAGAGTGTACAAAAAACTAAGGTTGTCTTACGAAAGCTTGCTGTTTCGGAAATATCAGAAAAAAACACCTTGAAAAAAGTAAAAAACACTCTTTTAGATGATGATTTTTGGAACGTTAATGAAGCTGTAGTGAATTTACTGAAACCATTCTTTTCAGCAATCACTCAATCGGAAGCAGACGTTCCAAATTTGGCTGAAGTGTACAAACTTTACTCGAACGTTCGATGTAAAATCAGGGACAACCTTTAGTCGGTTCCTTTTTCTTTGCAAGAGCAAGAAAAAATTGCAACCATTTTTGCTGAAAGAGAAGAATTTTGCATCAAAATCATTCATAAGGCGGCCTATTTTGTGGATCCTTGTGAGCATGGAATGCTGTTCTGCGATGAGGAAAAAGTTGCAGCGATCGAATTTACATGCGGCCTTGCTGAAACTTTTTCCTCTGTGCGTTACTGAATGTAGATTCATCAAAAGTTCATCAAGATTGCGTTCTGCATTCAGCAAAGGATAGATTCTATGCTATGCCTTTTTTGTGGAAAAATATTGCAAACATTTCTCCAGTTTCTTGGTGAAACGGTTATTGTACCAACCAAGAGTTGAGTAAGATTGCTGGTAGACTTTTAAAATTACCATCGACTACTGCAGCTGCAGAGCGATCTTTTAGTTACTACAGCAACATTCATACGGCCAAACGCAATCGACTGAGCATCAAAATGACAGAGCATCAAAACTTGTATTTGTTTCTCAAAACTTACAGCGCACTACTGGTCAGCAATCTAAACATTCAAGTCGAGCCGCCCGGACATCGATGACCAGCGACTCGGAGAAAAGTGTTCATATTCCAGTTGCTGAAGATGCAATCGAGATAGAAAGCAGCAGTGACGAATAGTCTGCAGTCGGTGTTTTGAAAGCAAATAAACTCAGTAATTTAAACTGTTCGGATAGTATCGATAGTGAAAGTTAAATCTCAAGCGTATGGTAAAACTTTCAAGTGTATGTTTTTCAAAATTTCTAAAAGACATTTGCTGTAAAACTATTTGAACTTTTAATTCACCAACTTGCTAAAGAAAGCTTGGTTTTTATTTAGTGGCTTGTTGAAGCACGTTTCATGTGCAGCTCGAAATACCAAAAATATCACAACAATGGTGAAATAATTGCAAAAAATGTTAAAATGCAGATGTTACTGAATTGCTTAATGCTTATACTTACGATTCTTTCCACCAACGCTTAGCTGCACCATTGTAACTGAATGACTTAGACGTAGGATTGCTTTCCAGTTTCCACCAATGCTTAGCTGCTGCACCAATGTAACTTGAGGACATTTTTATTAGTGAAAGCTAGTCTGACTGACAATAGCTTAGTAAATACTTGAGACAAAAAGATAATGGTAAGGATGGACTAGAAATATTCTAATCTAAGCAATACAAAATGTACATGTTAAAGATAAAGTTTTGTTTCAAAAAAATTGAGGTTGTAGGAGTAAAACTTGAAATTTAAAACATTTTTGAAGATCTGAAGGTTTTCCGATTATATCACCGTTTGCAATTCTATGAAATATTTGTCCTTTATTTAAATAGTACACTGTTCATAATTTTGTACTATTAGTCTATTATGCTATGCGTTCTCTTTCTAATACTGTACTCAGCATTGAAAACTGTTGCTGCAGTAGGCCTAACTGATGTTGATCGTTGCGATGTTTGCAAATGTTGAGCTGTTTTTGCTATCGCACTGGCAACAAAGGCTTTGTTTTCAATTATTGTATTAAATTCGTCAAATAGATGTGTTGTTTAAGGATATCACGGTGCGTAAAGCTTCACGACCAAGCGAAAGCAGAACAACTATTAATGCTTTAGAGTTTCTCAAGTGAAACACTTCACTCGTGCTGCTACAATATAGAAAGAAAGATTCACGCAGCATGCATAATAATCTAACATGATAAACTTCATACTTTCATAAAGTTCGAGCAAGAAGCAATAATTTAGAAAGATATGATTGGCGTTTCAACATGTTTTAGGTGGTGCGGAATTTTTGATTTTCGGTAAAGACAACTTCATGCTCTCTCATTAAAATTTTTTTTTGGCTGAACTCTTCTGTTACGAATTACGATACTGCTCAGTGCTTAATGCAATTCAAATCAGTCGAGAGATCGTTACCGAGGAAGTCTGTACGACTCTGAAAAGCTTCTGACGAGAAGGAAATATGATTAGTGTGGTAAAATACGTGGAAAAAAATTAATGCTTACTGTCTAGGATTGGTTAGCGTACAATTAAAACAGTGGAGTGCCTTCCATGAAATCGATGGAACATTACTAACTTAGTTAATAATCTTGAAGCTTGACGATTTATCATAGCTATGTGCACATAATAACGCTCTGCAGAACACAACGCTTTGGTCATCTTTTGGTCTTTGTCTCCTAGTGCAGTGGTATAACTGCGCTGCTATACCTACACATGAAGCAGAACCTTAATTTAGCAAAAAAAACATGTTCTTAGATTTAGCAAAAAAAACATGCTTTTTTTGGGAGGCCGTGTTTTTTTTGAAAAAAAATGTTTTTTTAAAATTTGATTATACTCTTTGGTTTACAAGAATAAAAAGCATGTTTTTTTTAGATGTTGTGTTTTTTTCAACGAAAAACGAGATTCAAAAAAAAACATTTATATCTCTAGTTACGAGTATAACGGTCGGAATTTTTGCTTAATCTCAGAACAGAAACAATTGCCATAATGTTATACTTAGTTCTTTTCCGTAAATCGTATTTATTCTTCGACTAAGTACAGTTAGTTTTACAAATCATTGAGTCAAACTTGCATTCAACCAATTCAACCGTTGGTTGACAAAACATAAATTGATTTTCAATTCCACTAAAACCAAATATATGATTTTCTCAACAAAACCTCCTAAAGTACATAAAATTCAAAAACATGTCTTTAAATTTTGAGCCAACCGATTTGCGAGGTTACCGAGTTTAAGTTCCGGGGCAATTTGATATCCAACAATCTTTCTTGGAAATCACATAATACGCAGCGACTCTGAAATTAACTACGCGCATGCTTAGCAATTGTATATAAATCCAGATACTATTTCACGTGCTCCTGTTTACTCGCGTTTTTCTATTCATTTGCCTACACTCATCTAACCTATTGTATTACAACTTGCTTCAACAACAATCTTACATTTTTGAAAAATTAACAGATATGTTGCAATAAAATTTTAAGGCTAATTTATTTTAGAAACTATGAATCTAACTGCGATGATATTTATAAAAACCATGAAATTTTGAAAATTCAAGATATGTTAAGACTGAAGTGTGTTGCTTTGTTTATAACTTTTTTCATAATAAACTTTCAAGCTGTTCCGAAGGTTCTTTTAGATTAAACTCTTCAGTGCACTGAAGATCCCTGAGACGAGCTCACGACATTCGCCTTCTTTCGTTAAAAAAGCAATTTGCCGTCAATCTATTGAATTTACTGGGTCCACACATTAGAATAAAATTTCACCAGATATGAAAACCTGTCAAAGCTAAAATAGCTTTATATTCAAATTGAAAAATATTTTACTGAACAATACTAAGCATAACGGTTTGGATTTCGTTCACAGTAAGGGATAGTGTGACTGATAGGCTTCTTGTTAGTCTGCTTACCCTCTTCATGGCCCGGTGGCTTATTCGAATTTTTCAAATTTATTAAGTTTGTGAGATTTTCTTTTTTAAGTTCATATGATTTTCTTGTTTGTTTTGTCTATTTATTTGAGTTTCCTCTTGCAGGTTTCATGAATCACCTCTACCCTTAAAGACAGTACTTAAATTGTAGGGGGGACGCGGGGGACGCGTCCCCCCATCGAGAGTCAGCGTACCCCCATCAAGATTTCAGCGCTGGATGATCAGACAAAAAAGTGGCTGTTAGCACAAATAAATCCCACCAATTCCGGTTGAATATAGAGCCAAATTGCGGTAAAGACCTTTTTCTTTTTTTTTTTGGTCTGCATCCAATTTAGGGGTTAAAAATCCTTCTTTTTTCGGTGAGGATCTTTTTTTTTGGTCGTCATTTGATTTAGGGGAAAGAAGTACAACTTGAATCATAATTTCCACTAATTTTATTTGCATTCCGAATGCGTTTGGTCAAGGCTGCCAAAGCGTCGCCCCATGCAAAATTTTACAGTTTAAGTACTGCTTTTAGAGGTGATCATAAGTCATCACTTGGACTTCTCATGAAACCCGCGGCAAATAGTAAATTATAATTTTCGTGTAATCATTACCCTATAGCCTATATATGCTTTACAAAAATAAAATATTAAATATATAAACAAGTGTTTGATAGCAGCGCCTGGATTTTCCACCATAACACAGTAATCGCACAACATGTAAAAACTAAAAGTTAAAAATTTATAGGAGACTGTTTCACACTTGTTCGGGATCATCACCCGTAATTTTTTCAATTAAATTGGAGAGAGGACATCCTTGCTGATTTCAATTATGAGTTTTACAGCCTTTTAGAAAGTTTCAAATTTTAATTTTTGCATATGAGAAGTTAAAAAAAAACTCTTTTTTATAGGTCGTTTTCGATTGGAAACATTAGCAGCAACTATACTTTGAACGTGAGCGGATACAGCGGAAATGCAGGTTGGGTGGTTAACAATGGAATGATTTTTATTTGGATAAAAACTAAAAGGAAACAGGTTTTTATCTGTCTTGAGGACAGCAACCGCGCACGATCTCACAAATTTTGAATCAAGTTTCTTTTTACAACTGCTTTCGTTTTAAAATAGTCTTTTTTGCATTCTTAATGTTGAACTGTGATCGCTAATCTTTAAAAAGTTATGTGACGTTGGCCCGATTCCATAAGAATCCCACTTAAATCCACTGTTTTAGCGACAAAGTGTTTGTTGTTCTTGCTATTTAGCAATTACCAGAGGTGGAGTCGAGGACACAAGGCTCGAGGCCAAGGCCAAGGACACAAAAAAATCCGAGGCCAAGGCCAAGGACAGCCTTTCCGAGGACAGACACTCTCGAGGCCAAGGACAGGAATGCTCGAGGCCAAGGACCAAGGACACAAGCGCAAGTGCTCTTCAAATAAAAAAAAAAAAAGGTCTTCACAAAAATTTTTCATGCGATCCCAAAAAAAAAAACGTTTTCCAAATAATTTTTCAAGCGCTCCTCAAAATTTTAACAATTCAAAAAATACTGCTGTCCTCGAGCCGAGGACAGACCAATTTTCGAGGACTTGAGGCCTCGAGGCCAAGGACTTGACCTTCGAGGCCAAGGCCAAGGACTTCAAAATGTGTCCTCGAGGACGTCCTCGAGGCCAAGGACGTCCTCAAGGACTCCACCTCTGGCAATTACTATGATTCTAGATTTGATGCCTATCAAATTACGTTTAAGCAATTCACCGTGCAATCGATGCGGAATCTTCTTTTTTTTTTCTGCGAAATTGCATCAAATCCAAAATAGCAGTGTTGTAAAGTTTGCTGTAAATATAAACAAACTTTTATTGTAAAAGCTGAAAATTTAATAGTTACCGTCAGCCAACTTCTTAGTGTTATATTTTCAACGAGAACTAATGTGCTCTTTCCAGGTAAAATCAAATATTCATCAAATAAAAAGGAAGTGTTTCTAAGGATAATTGTTTGGAATGTTGGCTTTGAAAATTAGGATAAGATAAATACTGTAGTAAGCGCTTAAAATCAAACTGAATTTTTTAGATATTTTGTTCTTCAATTTTACTAAACGCAAAAATAACGCAATACAAAATTTAAGCGCAATGATACGATCTACAAATTTTAAATAAACAATCAAACAATTGAAATAAACTCGTGATACAGAAAGAATTCGGATCGACCAGTTGTTCGAGCGGTAACGCGTTTTTCTTTGTAGAGACAGGTCTGAGGTTCATATGTCGGGCCGGTCAAATTGTACTCAGTGTTGCCAACGGCTTGAGCAAAGTCGTCATTCTCGGTTGCAAAGTTATTTCAGTTGCGCTTTTGTAGCACTAAAAGGTTAAGACGCTAAAACGCTAAACAAGTACGTATACCAAGCCCGCATTAAGACCGATATCTTGTCAATTTTAAACCCCAACTCAGTCAGTCAAGTTTATTTTACCAAACGTTAAAAAAAACGCAGGCAGGAAGCAGCGAAAGGCTATGCCTTCATCTATGCCAACTTCACCAAATAGCAATACTAAAACAGTATCAGACGTAAACTTAAGCTTGGCGAAAAATTAACACAATTCTGCACAGCATAGTAAAAAGGCAGCACTGTCACAAAGCGCACAATATTTACAATATATTTCAGTTTTCGCATTAGTGGGTAACGTGCATCAAGTTTATCAAATTTTCGAAGAACTATTTTTTAACCGAAAAGTTTGACGTCCTTCGTGGTCGACTCCTGGGAAATCATAACCACTTCCACTGGCAGTTAGGTGGCCAGATCAACCACCAACCCTGCAGCTACAAAGCAGCTCGAGTCATAAGATGCACAGAGCTGGACAGCGCTGTTTCGAGCTTTTAGCTCTCATCGGCAGCCCTCAGCTTCTCTAACAAAGGTTTTCCCCAGCTGGACAAGACTCTTGGCCGAACTGGACAAACCTTAAGGGCTTGCACAGCGGCCGAGGCTTTCTAGGAAATAAACGATTTTTCACTTGTGGTACTTAAAACAAAACAAGTGAATAAATCGCTGAACCCTTGCAGTAAGGACAGCCATAGGCTATTCCTACCCTTGTGTAACCACGGAAATCATAACCGACAAGTTTGACGTCCTTCGTGGTCGACTTTCACTTGTTTATTTTAAGTACCACAAGTGAAAAATCGTTTATTCCCTGGAAAGCCTCGGCCGCTGTGCAAGCCCTTAAGGTTTGTCCAGTTCGGCCAAGAGTCTTGTCCAGCTGGGGAAAACCTTTGTTAGAGAAGCTGAGGGCTGCCGATGAGAGCTAAAAGCTCGAAACAGCGCTGTCCAGCTCAGTAGAACTATTTTTTATTAGCAACAATATGCGGTAGGTGTAATTGAATAATTACGTTACGTTTTCCTAATAACAATACAAGTTTAATCTAGCAAACACATTTTCTAGCAAAACACAAGTTTAATTTTAGCTAAAACGTTTCTTTACATCAATGTAAGTCTAAAAATTGACAATCATACCTACACTATGTTTTTACTCCACTTAAAAAAAAAAGCAAGCAATTAAGCAAAATGATGTATTTAAACATCGTATTTGGAGTAACGTTCCAAATAACTGATTTGTAGTTATTTTTAAATTTAGCAAAAGAGCAGTTTTTTTAAGCAAGAGGAATAGATTCCCATTCCTTTAAACATGCGTAATGTAATCTTTTCCTCCCAAACTCATTGTCGAATGTATGATAATAATAACCGCCAACTGATTTTTGTCTAGTGGTGTGGTTGTGTATCTTATTGCGATCGACAAAGTAATTGTTAAATGATAAAGGAAGCATGTTATTTTTAAATTTAAAAATAGATTTTGCGAATTCAAATTTGATCATGTCTTTCAGTTTTAAAGTTTGAAATTTAACATATAGACAATCGATAGGAGAATTTCGAGGAAGAAATAAACTGGCTCTGATGACTTTATTCTGCAAAACTTCCAGCTAGTGTAGACACGAATTTGTAGTTCTTCCCCAATTAATTAAAGAGTACAACACAGTATGACAGAATGAAACATAGAGTAATAAATTGAATTGCGAGTGGTTAAGGGTACATAGTGTATTGGTCTAAAAATTAACCCACATATTTTTGAAAAGCTTTTGTTTAGTTTTTGTACTTGATTTTTTCCAGCTTAAGTGTTCATCTAATAACACACCTAGATATTTTACGCAATCACTTCGTTTGATATTCAAGTTATTCATTGTCAAACTAAATTCTGAGGTATTAAGGGGCTTGCGGCTTGTAATCATAAAGCAACACTTCGAATAGTTTGACGTTAGTTTGTTAAAGTACATCCAGTTTTCAATTTTCTCGATTTCTTCATTAACTATTACTTGCAAGGTGTGTGGATTTTGGTGGGAAATGTGCAAGTTAGCATCATCAGCAAACAAAGTAGCATTAAATTTTGATGCTTGAGGAAAGTCATTGATAAACAACAGCAAAAGAATTTGACCTAAGACAGTGCCTCGAGGAATTCCGTGAGTTACCTCAAAAAAACCTGAAGTTTTTAGTTCTACTTTAGTGCAAATTTTTCTGTTTTCCAAATAGGATTGCATCAAATTCCAAATTTTTCCTCAAAAACCATACTGGTCTAGCTTCTTCAGTAGAATTTTGTGGTCAAGGGAATCAAAAGATTTTTTGATATCGAGAAATGTATTGCACAAGTATATTGATTTTTATCAATATTATCAAGTAATTTATCGTAAATCGTGGTTATTGCCAGTTCGGTGGAGCTGCTTGTTGTAAATCCAAATTGTTCAGGAGCTATAGTATATTGTGTTTGCCAATAAAATCCATAAATATAGACTTCAACACTTTTTCGAAAACTTTGGAAAATAGGTTAAAAGAGTTTTAGATTAAAATTCACCCAGCTCATTGGGTGCTTGTTTTTTCGGAATTGGAATGACTTGACCTACTTTTAATTCATCAGGAAAACATTCCTGTTGCAAACATTTATTGTATAATTTAGTCAAAATAGGAGCCAAGACTTCTCAAGCCATTATCATAAATTTTGGGGAAATGCTGTCGATTCCAGGAGCCGAATTACTTTTAACATCGCTAATTGCTAGAGACACTTCGCTTTCAGTAAATTCATGTAACATAAAGCTTTGCATTATAGACTTGGAAAAAATCTTTAGTCGAAAAATGTCAGATTTATTACTTTTTGATAAGTTTGAGCCAACATTAGCAAAATATTCACTCATTCGGTTTAAGAATTGATTACTATCAGTTTCGCATGTTAGTTCGCTTATTTTTAGGGAAGTGGGCAGTTTATTACGCGAGTTGTTCTTGCCTTCGATAATTTTTCGAAGTACCTCCCAGGTTTTTTTAGGGTTGGATCGGCTATCTTTTAACAAATTGTTGTAATATTGACTCTTTGCAAGAAATTTTACATGCATAAGCTTGTTGCGGTATTTTTTGTACAACTCAATTCTGCTAACTTCAGAACACTAAAAATAAGATTTAAATAGCTTGTTTTTTGTTTTGATTGATTTCAAAATGATTTTAATTATCCAAGGTTTCTCTTTCAGTTTTTTTTTTCACGTCGAGACATAGACATTAGGGGTGCATGGCTATTTAAGGTTTTCATAAAAATTTCAGTAATTCTGGAGACATTCTCATTAACATCCGCGTCTTGGTTGTTTTTATTACAACAACTTTGCAATTGGCAATTTATATCAATAATGAATTCTTCTACTTTAAAGGTTTTCATACACCTCTTCATTTTTGACTTGAATTTCTTGTTACCACTAAAGCTGTTTATTATTGCACAAGTCGGCAAGTGGTCTTATACGTGAAATAAGCATGGTTTACCAATAATTTCTTTTTGGGTGATGTTGGAGTAGATATGATCTAATAAAGATGACTTTCTATGTCTCGAAAACCGTGTAGGTGCATTAATTAAAAGTTTGCTTCCTAATGTATTTAGCGAATTAAAGTAATTGCTGATTTTTTTGATTATTAACCCATTAATGCCCAGCGTATGATTTATCATACAGCTTGGTGGTCTTTTTTAAAGATGTATATAAAAAAATTGGAAAGCATTTCAGATTTGGATTTCTGTTCGTTGGTGTAGGTGTTCATTAAGTCTAATATGAAAGAGGAAGGCAAGTTTCTGGTTCAAGTCAAGTTCATAAAATGAGGATGTTTTTTTGAGTAATTTTTTTTACGACCAATTTTTATGGGTGTCTAAGAATTTCTGTTGTTTAATCCAAGATAATGTTTTTAGTGTTACAATTTTGTTAGATCAGTTGTTAGCAGGGACTTCAGTCAAGATGTTGTAATGCAAATTTCATCAATATTTAGTGAGAATGTGGAGTTGTTTATGTTTGTTTTATTGCGTATGATAAATCATACGCTGGGAATTAGTATGTACGCAGCTGTGAAAAGCACCCTGCCATTATGCATATGTTAATTTTTGAAATAGACTGCATAAGAGAGAATTAACCTTTGTTTGCGTTCATTGTGAATGTTTATGCTAATATGCTTTGCGTTATCTCTCTTGTAGCACTATGTTCATGATCATCTGAGATTTAATTTTTAAAGTACAGTAATACCCCAGAAAGAATGATTGCTTGAGCTTGTGCCTACTTTGTAGAACAGAAGAGACAAATTTGTCAAACTAGTATCCATGGCATTATGTCAATTATTTTGTGAAACAATACTAACTATTATCACACAAAACAGCAAGAAAAGTCTATGTCTTTGCATTATAATATAACCTTCAAACAGAAAATTATTCCTCTTTTTCAGACATTTTATAAAAATTCTTACTGTCTAGATAAGCATTGCTAAATTTCTAAAACTTGTATATTCCCTGCTTATAATGTCTAAAAGAAAGTTGTTATCTGTCGAGAAAGATACTGAAGAACTTTTCAACATCTTATTTTCTGATCAAAACACTACTGCGATAGCAGCAGAAGTGGAAGATGCTGAAGAATTGCAGTTTGTGCTGCAGCCTCCCTTAGATGGTCAAGATTCTGACAGAGATGATGCACCAAGTGATGGAGAAGAAGCATCAGCAAACATTAAAGACATCGGACGAAGAGTTTTGTCTCAGAGAGGGGAAGTTAGAATTGTGAGTAGAGGTGAAAAAAAAGATCTGAATGTTGAATCTATTACCTCCGACGAGCCAACTACTAGCAACAAAAAGCAACGAAAAACACAGAAAAAAACACGAAAATGGAAATCGAAGAAATTAGAAAGTTCACGCGTAGATTCTTCATGCGATGATAACAGTGAAGTACCAGCTATTGTCAAGACCATACTGGATCAAAACCTGAAACCAGTTGACTTGTTCAAGCTGTGTTTTGATGATGAAATTATGAATCATATTTGCAATGAGAGTGGGAAATATGCTTTTCAAAAAGGTGATTCTCAATTTACAGTCTCTGTAGAGGAGCTGTATAGATACTTTGCTATCCTTTTACTGTCTGGGTACAACAAAATGCCGTTTAGAAGAATGTACTGGGAAACGAGACCTGATGCAAACAACTTCTTAGTTAGCCAGTCAATGAGCAGGAACAGATGTGAGAAAATTCACCAGTTTTTACACTTCAATGATAACATGAAGATGGATGGGAGCGATAGGGTTTTTAAAATGAGACCTTTGCTCAATCATTTGAATTCTTGTTTTTTTCGTTTCTTCCAGCCTCTCACCAAGACCTATTCACTTGATGAAGCAATGGAACCATATTATGGCCACCATTCTATGAAGCAGTTCATAAGAGGAAAGCCAATTAGATATGGGTTCAAGTTATGGTGCTTGACAAGTCCTCAAGGGTATCTGGTAAAGTTTTTTCCATACACTGGCAGTGACAAAATACTTGGCAAACCTGTGGGTGTCAGTGTAACAGAAAAACTATGCATTGGATTTATTCCACAGGGTTCTTGTATCTACATGGACAATTATTTCACTTCTTTATCTTTGATGGATACTCTCACCCAGGAAAATTTGTTTGCCATTGGAACCATTAGGAGTGATCGCGTTGAGAAGGCTCCATTACAGGACCTGAGAAAATCTTCTCGTGGGTCTTTTTGCTCTCTACAAGAGAGCCAAGGTAACATACTGTTAGTCAGATGGAATGACAACAGTCAAGTTACTCTTATCACCAACTTGCGTACTGATGACGTGTTTCAAGTGGGCTCATGCAAGAGGTGGAAACGATCGGAGAGGAAGCAAGTAACTGTGCCTCAACCCCATGTGGTAAAGCTTTACAATAAAAACATGGGTGGGGTAGATCTTTTCGACAAGCTGAGAGGGCATTACAGAATCCGAATTCGCTCCAGAAAGTGGTATTGGCCTTTATTCAGATTTTGCCTAAATGGAAGCGTCATCAACTTGTGGTTGCTATATAGAAACGTAGAAACCAAAATGTCACTACTTGAATTCACCAGGCAGATTGTCATTTCATTACTAGCTTCACCGAACATGGAGAAACGAAGAGGAGTAGCACCAAAAACAAAAAAACAAGTACTAGATGCCACAAGATTAGACGGAAAAGAACATTTTGTTGACAAAATTACAACTCAAAGACGGTGTGCTTCCTGTGGCAAATGTGCCAAATTTATCTGCATCAAATGTAATGTTGCTCTTCATCCAGCTGGGTGCTTTGTTAAATTTCACCAGTAGCCAAGAGGCCTAGGTCTGCAGTAATATCTATAGCAAATTACTGTTTATTAGTGTTCTAATGGCTGATTTCTGGCTCCTTGGCATTTCGATGAGTGGTAGTGCTTCTTATGTTTTTTGATAACAGTTGTAGTAAAAGTTTCCAAAATCGATCACTGTTTGCTTATTGCCAAGATAAGAATATTTTTGCATTGATCCAATGTTGTGTGGCAATAATTAAACGCGCGTGTTTTATTATTGCCTTTGCTTTTACATGAAGCAGATAGTCAAATTAGGCTACTAGATATTTCGGGTTGTTTGTTTTTTAAATTTTTTTTGCACTGAGACAACGTGTAAATATAAACCGCGCTGTACCTGACGGCTTTGTCTATTTCCGGTGCTCTGTGCAACCATGTAACCGGAGTTTGAAACTAGCCGGTCTATTGCTTGCTATGATGCATTCAAATTTTGTAGTTTTCTATTTATGAATAAAGATTGCAGAGGCCAGTCGGAATCGAACTCCCAATTGCTTGGTCTAGGCTTGCCTACCAGATGCGCTAACTGTTAACCTACGGCTGTTGCTGCAAGCAACTTCTGTAGATATGGTTGCAATATCTTTGGATTTAGCAGTAAATTGCAAAGTATAACCCAAGAAAAACCAAGTGGAGTAAAAACAGGAAAAAGTACACACAAGTGCCCAACGTATGATTAATCATACGCTTAAAAAAAGTAACTTTCAATTAGTCAAATTAAAAAAAAATTACTAAAATATATTCAGAATATCAGTTCAATGAATTATACCAAAAATAACAAAAAAATATGACCATTTCGAATTTCGGGCATTAATGGGTTAATTGCTAAATAATTTATGTTTATATAGGTTTTATGTTGTATGTTATATTTATGCTTATATCCCTGCCGACTACATACTTGAGTTTTTGATTGTCCAATTCGGTTAAAGTGTTGCACAAGGCATTTTCAAAAACTACGAAAATAGTACTTGGATGTCGGTAAATTACAGCAAAAATTATATTGCCTTGGTTAATTGTAACTTTTATCCATATATCTTCGCAATTTGGCACATTAGATAATAAATCATTTCTTAGTTTATAATTCAAACTTTGATTGACAAATATCCCAACTCCTCCTGCGTTCGTTGGAGAGTCATTATGAAAAAAATCGAAATTTAGAATGTTTAAATTGAGACAAGTGCTAGAATTGATTTTAGTTTCTGATATGCCAATTATCTCTGGAGAATATTTGATTTCGGTTATGAATTCTTCATTTAAATTTTTGTTTTTTGCTAGCTTCTTGTATTAAAGTGAATCATTATCGATAAATTATTTTGTTTAGTAATAAGATTGCGAAGTTGTGGGAAAAAAATATTCATCGTCTCTTATACTAGCTTCAGCATTATTATTACATTGGATTTAATAGTGATCACTGATACCGGTATTTAAAATTTTATATTCTAATTCGCTAATCGAAAAAAAGGGAAGCAAGGCATTGCAACACTTATTACATGTGGTGATGCAATTGAGCATGTTACAGTTGTTACATAAAGTCTTTTTGTTGCACAAGGTCATTTTGTTGCGTAATAAAAACTAATGTAGTATGAGACTGGTATAATGCAATAAAAGGTACGCTTAATACTTTGTCCGCGTGTTTCCAGCAACAGGGCCGGAATACCCAAGCTTATTCAGTTCATAGAGTGAGGATACAGTAATGATTCTGCTACCAGGTTTCTGTCTTAATCGGATTTGGCCTTGAGAAGTCCACAGAAATTTATAATAGAGATCTTGGTTGACCAACTTAGCGGTATCGAATCGAGTTTTTTCTATACCTGGTCAGATTTTCTGTTATCTTCAGGCTGGCATTGCCAAACGTTGATTTGATGTACTGATTGGCTTGAAGCATTTTTCGTTTTTTGAACATTTCGTTACGTTTATCTAGATTCGTTTATCTCAACCTCAAAGACAGAGCCTACTTACCACTCTGAACTACTATAAAGAATCATGTAAGACAATAAAAAAGCAATTACTTATTTATTATAGAGTAAGCTAAATTATCTTGATTTGAAATTTATTCAAGCCTGCATTCGTCAAAAAACTTTTTCGGTTTAAATTTATTTTACAGAAGTTATTGCTTTAATCTTTAAAAAAACACGAAATTAATCATTTTGTAAAATAAGACCTGTAAACGTTCAATCATGCAAAAATAAAGCTAAATAAAAGAAGTCGATCTTGCATCAAAATATGACGACATCCTTAGCTAAATGATAAATATCCTTTAATCACAATATGGCTAAGTCAAAGCGCTTACGTCGCAAAAATGCCTCACTATATCGTTTGGTGATTTAGAGCAAGGTTGGACCAAAATGCGCTTAGATTTCAAATAGTGACTTTGGCAAACCTCGAAATTGGTAAACATTTTGCTACCTTGGTTTAAAGTTAAGGTTTATTTATGAGAAAATTTCGAAACAAATTTAAATTTGAAGTCAAATTAGTTCAAAACAAAAAGCCTACTTTTGAAGAGATGTACCACAAAAAAGAAACAAGAGAACATTTCTTCCTCTCTCTCGTGTAAAATATGGTATCATCCTTGCACAATTTTCGCAATGTTTACATGCCATTATGGAATTTTATTAATGAAAGTAAAAAAAAAAATACTTGAAAGTTCTACAAGAAGTATCTTTGCATAGTAGTGAATTCAACTATAGTCATTAACACCGTTATTAAAATACCCAAGGTATTTAGAAGGAAACCGAATTATAAGTTTATTTCAATTTAATGTGCAAAATAATTATGTGCAATTACTTTTGGTCAAACATTTTTGCAGGAAATATTTTTATACATTATTATTACGTCATTGACTCTCCATTACCTACACACAAGCCATAAACGAAATTATTGATTAGCAAATACAATGAAAAATAATAAGCTCAAATGCAGCTTTGTGATTATGTCCAGAATTAGCAAATACTTTCAATAATGATATGTTTTAATAGGCGATAGCTTGTCTGTTCACAACGATCAACCATTCACCACGAAAGATCGCAATAATGATGCTCATCCCAACAACTGTGCGGTTTTTCAACTCGGTGCGTGGTGGTATCTAAGTTGTGGCCAATCCAATTTGAATGGAAAATATCGCAACGTTGGACCCGGTGATCTAACTGGATTGGCGTGGTTTCGTTGGAAAAACAGCTACTATTCAATGAAACGAGCTTCAATGAAAATCCGACCAAATTAAACAAACTGTGACGAAACAAAATGCTTTATGCATTGTCACTGATAGCAACCCATTTACGCCTTTTTAAACTCATGCTATTGTAAAAATTAACGTTGTAAAAAAATACTGTACAGTGTGTGTGCGTTATGCAAAATATTGTCATCTTTCTAGTTTTAAAATGATTTTAAACCAAACACAGCAAAAACACAATCTTGATTTTGATAAGCTGTTTCTAATGCTCTAGAAGTACTATCTTCTTTGCTATAAGACGTTTCTGCTTTGCATAATACCGATGTTTATTACTGCAGAATACCGATCAGTGGTCGAATAAATAAGCCTAGAGCGTAAGCTACTGAAGTGGTAGTCTCAGGTTCGGTTCCAGAGCGGGTCAAACCAAAGACATTAAAATTGATATTCACAGCTTTCTTGATTGACATTCAACATCAAAAAGGAACAGCATGAAGCCTCCACAGAGTAAGATAGGCAGATGGTAGCTTGCCTTGAAAGGCCTCAAGGTCCTTGGCTGTCTCATAATCAAAGCAACTTCGTGAATCAAGATGTAATTACAAAGTAATATGCTGTATATTATTGCTCTAAAGTAAGGCTGAAAAAAGCTATACCTTTTTCAAAAAATGTACATAATTCTGGTTTTTAGGCTTAAATCAATTTTGTTGGAAGGTTCAGAGTTAATGTTTTGCTTACTGAGTGATATTTCAAGAAAATTTTGATTGGTTTAAATAAAATTCAAATCAAATGAAACTTAATATTATATCAGCTTATACAAAATACGTCCGTATAGCAGAAACCTTTGGTGTTCAAAAGAGATTTAGTTGGTGCATTTAAATTTGTCTAAAGACTGATGTTAATTTTAGAAAACTAACAACTGTTACGGAACGAACTAGTAGCTTTCGAACCAAAGAAAAAAAATTTTTCGACCTACAAGTTTTGTGTTTGCTGCTGATCAAGGGACAAATTCCGAAACGGCGGGCCAAACAGCAACAGAGAGCATTTGTGATGATGCTATGTTAGATGCGTTGTGCATAACGTCATCACAGAGTTGGTATAGCCTCATTATTTTAATGAACCTGTTTATAATTTTTTTTTTATTCTAATTTGTGCATGGCGGTTTCTCTTCTACGTTCAAGCTTTGCCGATGCAAGTTACCAATTTCGCAAGGCGCATTTCCTTACCAGTAGAAGATACAAAGGCGTAGCCAGGATTTTTGATTGGGAGGGGCCGCAAATCATATGCAATGACGGCATCAGAAATTTTCGCAAAGAGGGGTTTTTTAATTGAACAAACATACCGTAGAGTGGAAGTTTAGAAGCTGGGACCTGGGTTGGCGTGCAACCAGATTTTGCTGAAAGGGGAAGACCTTTGAACCAGAAATTAAATTTTTTGTCAAAAAGCTTAAATTGGGAGACGTGGTGAGCAAACAAGTGTAATTCAAACGTAGCACAAACGGGGGTTTTTTGGTTCAAACTGCTAAGCAATTCTTTGTTATTTTTTGGAAAAAAAAAGTTATTTTTTAGCCATTTGAATCTCGTTTCGCACGCTCTTTATACCATTTGAAATTACTTAATTTTTTTGGATTTGAAAGCCAATTGAAAAAATAAAATTTTTATTCAGTCTTTCCTTGACTTGCAGGTCAAGTCCTAAAGACGTTTAAAACCTTGCATTTTGGGATTCAAATTTATAAGGTATATTGCCTTATGCAATATCTTTAGCTGTAATTAGTAATTCACTCGAAAATTTGCCTTGGAGATTTTTGTTTTGTCATGAAAATATCCGGTCGTGGAAGAACCTGTACGACCAGAGGGCAAAGGTCCCCTCAATTCAAATTCAATTATTTGTTCAATAAGCATTTTCCCCTAGACTATTTTTTTAAGTATTTTGTGGCGTAAAAACTAACGAGATGGAGGCGGATTATTTATTTAAAGTTGATACAATAGATGATTACTTAGTCATGTTGTTGCATTACGTTCATTAAAAAAATAAATGAGGGCTGGGGATTGCAAGTTTTAGGTCAAAATCCTGAATTTCTCTTGGGTGATACAATTAAATTAATTAGCAAATATTTGAATTGAGGGGTCCTCGGGCTTCTAGGAGTCAATATTAGTATTATTGTTAATTAATGTTGTACGCGAAAATGCAAAAAGAAACTGAAATTGAAAAAACAATTGGGCTTTGTTGTCATTATGTTTATCATGGGTGTCATTTCAATTGAGGGAGGGCCCAGGCCCCCTGCCCCTCTCCCTTTTGGCTACACCTAGTACGTATGCTTTTGATGGTTGAAACCCAGGAGTAGGCATCACCAACAACTTTCTCTTAAATTCCATATGAACTTAGCTTGGCTGCTCCTGTGCTCCAGTCGAGGGCAGGGTAGGCTACCAACAGATTTGCTTTGGTGATAGCCTAACTATTTTTTAGCGTTACCTAGCTATGAATGAAGAGAACCACAGCCAAATTGCCTCAGAGACCCTTTTTCTCGTGTTCGCCTGAAATAATGGACAGTAAAATGAACCCAAGCTGTGGTGATTATGTTTTTTAGTCTACATCAAAATTTGACCAATATATGAAAGATATGCCATCAGATGATGTGATAGAAGATCGTTTTGCTTTGGAGGCTAGAACCTACCCACTTATTTTTTTTAGGATGGCAGCACTGACGATATACCGTTACCTGTATAACCGTTGCACTTGGTGAAGGTTGAGGGACAAGACAAGACAAATTTTATTTAGTCGCTCAGTATAACAACATATTGGGAGTTATTAAAATTGATTAGACTTGCGACAGGGAAGTTGCGAAAGGACCTCGCGGTCAACAAGTCAAGCAACCACCCTAAATATCAAGAGAACTTACTGATTTAGCCGGCAATATTGTGATTGGAATATTTTTCAGTGAAATGCCCAGCTGTTGGATTTTATTTACTTACTAGCATGCCATCGCACAAACCATTTAAACCTCCATAAGAATCGGAAGATCCAAATAGTTAATGCGAGACATGCAAGCGAACCTAATTGCTACCGTTTTAGCAGAAAATTTTTATACTGAATTATAAATCTTTTATAAGATAATACCGTAATTTCTTGAGGAATGGAATTCCAGTTTTTAACTTCTTGATATTTAATGCACCTTTGCAATTTATTTATTCGGTAGCTTGGAATATTAAGATTTGAGTTGTCACATGATTGTCTCGTAACTCGGCTCCAATGTTCAACAGTTTTACGAAAATAATTGCAAAACGAACAAGGAGTTTTTTCGATTTTATAACAATGAACAAATTTAGCAATTTCATTCTTTAATAGATCATCAATTCGCAAAATCCTAAATTGAATGTAATATGAGCTTACTTTGTCTCGGTAATGATATCTTGCGATCGCTCTAATACCTCGATTCTGTAAAGATTTTATTTTTTAATGTAGGTGGGATAAGTGACTCCCCCAATTAGAATGCCCGTAGGATAAGAACGGGTGCACCAAAGCATAGTAAAGTTGTAGCATAATGTTTTGAGGAAGCAAGTGCTTTAGTTTGGATAGTATTCCAATTAAGCGAGCCACCCTTCCTTCTATCATTTTAATATGCTGTCTAAAATTGAGTTCGTTATCGATCACAAATCCTAAATATTTAGCGCTATGAACGATATTTACCGGGGATTCAATACTCGTTAAGTGAAGATGAGGAATTGCTGCTTTCGTTGGTTTAGGGGGAATGATTATGATATTGGCTTTGGTAGGATTGATCGAAAGTTTGTTAACGCAACATCACTGAAGGAGGTTTTGTAATTCCAAATTGATTTTGATTTGCAATTGTTCAGGATTTAAGCCTTTGATAATTAAACAGATGTCATCAGCAAAAACTCTAGCTTGGCTTTTTAAGGCAAGGTTTAGGTCGTTGATGTAAATGAAAAAAAAAGGGCCAAGCGATCAACCTAGGTGGACCCCACAATGAATTAATTTTAGGTCAGATTTTGATTGATTATTGAATTCAAACTGCTTTCTATTATGAAGATAAGAATAAATCAAATTATAAGCCACACCCCTAATACCATAGTTGCTCAGTTTTACCAAAAGTGTTTCATGTGACACTGTATCGAAAGCTTTCCTTAAATCGCCATGAGATAAAGCTGTATAACTAGATTCATTGATGTTATCGTAACAGGAGGTGACAATATCCAGCATTACATGCACTAATAGAAAATGTACTTGAAATTTACATTGATTGTGGTAGATTACATAGTATTTTTTGAAGAATTTATTGAGTCGTGCAAACAGAATTTTGTCAATTATTTAAGAAAAATAAGTCAGTATCGAAATGGGCCAGTAATTATTCATGTCATCTCTTGCTCCAGTTTTATAGATGGGGACAACTCTGGCAATTTTGCAATTACGAGGAAAAATACTTCCAGTAAACACGTAGTTGAGGAATAAGTTATGATATGGGGCAATAACAAATCTGGCTACTTTAATAAAGAATGGCTGGGTGTTGTCGTGCCCCACTGCTTAATTTTTCAAGGAAGTAATTTTATTTAAAATTTGATTATTAGCTGAGGGTTCGAGATAAATAGAATCTGATACTTTTTTTCAAGAAAGCATTTAGGTTGTTTACCTGTAGTACAAATTATGCTATTGGCCAATTAATCCAATGCAAAAGAAATAATTATTAAATTGATCCGCAATAGCTTTTGGGTCCAGTACATCTTTTAGCGCAACGGGGGGGTTCACGGTTCGGTTTACACAGCAACGCTGATCGTATTATCATCCATGTTTAGCGCGAATTCTTTTGGTTGCGTGCAAATCCGAAATAAAAATGAACCTTTTTGGATAAGGCTTTGGTTCTAGTAAGGGTATTGAATAAAGCCGAAAAAAATTTTTTTCAGCTAAATTACCTTTAATGAAGTGAGTTCTAAACACGGCATTTTTTTTCCGTACAAAGATCAAATTTCCATTAGTAATCCACGGTTTACTTGCAAGTTTTTTTGTTTCCAACTCGGACGTTCGAGCGGAGCATGCTTGTCAATGATTTTAGCGATTAAATTCATAAACTGGTCAAATGTCTTATTAAAATTGTCACAAATCAAAGACAAATTATTTGAAATAAGGTTGCCTAATTCCCTATCTAGATCGTCAGAAAAAGATTTTGGACAATAGTTGTTTTTCTTTATTTCTGATTTGAGGAACTGGTAATTTTCTGCCTAGCTTTTCAATTTTATTAATTTTGCACATGATTGCATTATGATCAGTTAGAAAAGTAAGACTAACTTAGGGTAAAATTGAGTGCACTATATCATTGGTGATATAATGGTCAATTGCTGTTGCCGTTTTATCCGCGACCCTGGTGGGTTTAGTTATAAGGGAAAACGCTCCATTTCTTGTTGTCACTAGCATGTATTTGTCAGCTTGAGAGCAATTTTGATTAGTTGTATTGATGTCAATGTTAATATCACCAATAATGTAAAATGTTTCCTTTTCATTTGCAAACTATTCCATACTATCCGAAAAATCATCTTAAAACTTGTTTGAGTCTTTAATTGTATGCCGGTAGATGGAGTCAAATAGAATTGTTTTTGTAGAATTGTTAGTCCAGATTTTTAACCATATGGACTCCGTCCCATGCAGCGGAAAACTTTTAGCAGCGTAAATTTGAATTTCATACTCAAGTAAACTGCTGCACCTCCCGCTTTTTTGCCAGGTTTTGCATTGAAAAAATTATAACCTTGTAATTGGATGTTTTTTAAAGATTGATTTATTGGAGATTCGGAAAGACATATTTCATCTGGTTTGAAGAGAAGCAAGGAAACAAATTCATGCAAATTGTCAAAGCTTTTATGAAGAGATTTAATATTCAGGTGCAATAGTATCAGGGAGTGGTTACCGTTCCAAAGATTTGAACTGTTATCATAAAAATCAATATAGTCACAGTTAGCAATATTAAAAGTTATTGAATTAAAAATTTGGTCTCACATTTCACTAAGTTCATTGGTAGGGTCGGCTGCTTAACTCGTGCACAGGGCCTTAGGCAACTCTTATTACACGAAAAACTTTGCGCCATGACCGAGCAAAAACAAAGAAAAAAAAAAGAAAGAAAGGTATGGAACTCACAAATTTAGTTACAAACAAAACCAGCATAACAAACAGCTTTTAAGTTGTCAAACTCACTTTTTACACTGTATAAATATATGGTGCAATCTGACAAATATGTTAAATAACAGCATTTGCAAAGTAACATGCAATTTTATCGAAATTTTAATGACTTGAATTGGACACAGTTGAATTTAGCTTTTTACTAAATTACTAAGTTCAAAATTATCAAATTGTACGCCTGAATTGGATCATTTTTTACACTTTGCAGTGATATCGTAATCATAATGCCTAAAAGTCGTAAGCACCATTGTAGATCAATTCCGATTCATTGACCGATAGTGTTTCATTTTCTACGCTGTTGACTTTATTATTTAAGCAAAAAATAAAATTTTGCCTTTGAAAGGTAACTTTTAAGTATATTATCTTTTCAGCAATTCGCCCTGCCACTGATTCAAATTTTCCCCAAATGCATTATTAATCTGTGGATCAAAACCAATCCACTCCGGCGCATACGAGCCAAAGAATATTGAAATGAGCTCAATTTCACAAACGGAGTTCAGTCATACCAATAAGTCACAGAGAGTGCACCTACTTAGCTGTACAGTATAGTTGACATTCGTGAAACTTGCAGTAATAAACCAAACACATTTTTAATGCACTATAGCACTGCTAACAACGATATTATTTTTCTAAGTCAAAAGAATCACTACTAGACTGTTCACTGCTAGGCTGATCACTTCTTTTGGTTGATTTTTCCCCAGGTAATTGCCCTCGCTCGTAGTCGACAAAACGACGATATTCACTGTCTTGTAATATTCAGGCAGTCTTTTGGTTATTTCGTCTTGCTTTTTGAAATAATGGCATATGTGCCTTCTTTTGCTTCTGTAGTTCTTTTGGAAGGTGTTCGGTAACATTTACGTTAGAAGCGGTCGGTCGCTTCGCCTTCCGTTCCGCATTATATTATTTTAAATTTCTCAAATTTCGAGTAAATTGGTATTTGTCAAAAATATTCTCAAATTTTATAAGGCGAGTAATTTTTTTGTTCTTTGTTGTAAATAGGGTGCAGTGGTAATCGGTAAATATCAGCTAGAGTAATGGCATTTGGGCCGTGAATTTTTAAACGCTCATTTAGAAATTTTCTAAACACCTTTTCTGTTTGTTCTCTTGTCTGCCAGGAAATTTCATCAATCCCATAATTAAGGTAATTGAACCTCTTAAAATAACGTTCACTGCTAAGTTTTTGAAGTTTTGCTCTCCTTTTCACTTGTTCATTTTCAAGTTTGAGATCAACGATTTGATTTTGAAGATCAGTAACTATATCTTCACTTTGGACTTGATGTTTTTCAAGTTTTTCAATTCGGGTTTCCTTTGAAACTATTCTCTTTTCAAAGCACGTAAATCAAGTTTTTAGATTTTACAATTTGTGCTTAACCGTATTAAGAGAGTTTATGATGTAGTCTAGTTTTGTCGCAATATCGGTCATTTTTTGGATTAGAGTCTTAAGTCTGTAACTTCTTTTCTAAGTTCTGTAAATCTGCATCGAAGTTGTTTAACTGATTTTATTTCAAGAGCTTTCCTTTGTTTAATCAAAAACTCATTTTGAAAAGCATCTGTACTCGACAAACATTTTCGCTCGAATGACAAACATGAAATTTTTAATCACAGCATCGTACATTGCATTTTTAATTAAATACTTTCTTTTAAGAGAATAAAAGATGCTGCTAGCTTGATGCAAATTTTAAGAAATCACTTTGAGAATGCCAGTGTTGTCAGTTTGACCGTGATGTTTTGACGCATTAGACTGCATGTGCAAATTAAGCGGTCAGCAACTTTATGTTAATCCGATATATCGAGCGGTAAAGCGTTCATCTCCGGATCGGGAGGTCTGGGGTTTAAATCTCGTGCACGTCAAATCAGACACTGTGTTGCCAACGGCTTGCTACTGCTGCAATACTTTTTCGACAGGAGCTGTGTTACCCGGGCGCAATGATGCGGAGATGGACTCGTCAACTCGTTACACGCTTCGGCGTAATTCAGCGAGTGTAATGAAAAATTGGATCTAAAGTGCACTATCACAACGTAAAATTACTGAAAAGAATTTGATTATTTTGCTTTTGTTTTTGCTTTGCAACTGTTCAGTGTAAATCGAAAAACAATTAGAATTTTTTTGTTTTGGTTTTATGGAGAGGAAAAAAAAACAACGTCGATCAACAAACAGGTCCATGATCACAACATCACAGGAATTGCACAGGTGAGAATCCGCGACCGGTTTCGTCCTTGCTCAAGGGACTCATCAGGCGGAAGAACAACGAGAAAACCAAATTAAGCAATGCAGCGACGGAGAACATAACTTGCAAATCGACATCATGCATAGGCATAATGCCAAGCGAGTGTTCCTTGTCAAAAGAACAAAGCTATAGGGACCCCAAGTAGACTATCAAGAACTACAAAAACCACCAAGAGAACCACAAGGGTACCAGAGATATCGCACCTCCGGGCGGGGAACCATAGCGAATCAATGGAGAGGAAAAAACAATGTCGATCAACAAGCATGGACCATGATCATGGACCTGCTTGTTGATGGACGTTGTTTTTTCCTCTCCATTGATTCGCTATGGTTCCCCGCCCGGAGGTGCGATATCTCTGGTACCCTTGTGGTTCTCTTGGTGGTTTTTGTAGTTTTTGGTTTTATGTTTCTATGTTGTTTTTTTTTTTATGTTTCGCTTCAACTCTAAGTTACTCCGACAAGGTGGTGCAGAAAATTTTTAAGTTAAAAAATAAATGCTGTGTCATAAATTACAAATTATAATTGTCATAAATTATAAATTATGTGTCATAAATAAATGCTGTGTCATAAATCATAAATTATACCTGCCATTATATTTTTGATAGTAGCTAAATAAATTATTAAGTAGAGTCAAGAGCACCAAAATGCATTCGGGTGACAAGCAGCCGCCAACCAAGCAATAAAATAACGCTGGCAATCAAAACCTGGTTTAAAACAATGTTCGGTTTTTAATGTTTGCTTCACAAAATATTTTAGAGCTTGAAAACATTTCATATTTTTGGTATAATATTTAGATTAAAAAAATGTCAGAAACTATTTTCTTAATTTTGAAAGAATTTGGCCGCATAAAGATCGATTTTCAACATGTTGCCGACCGCGATCGATTTGACCCCATGTCGCCTGGCCTTTTTTTTTTTTTTGGCGACCAGATGTTTACTAAAAAAATAGACAATAATTTAAATCAAGAAAAAACGAATAAAAAAAGTAGGAAAAGTAGCGACAAAAAGGAATTGATAAAATTGAGACAAACGACATCTTTCCAGTGCAAAAAGTAATCGAATGTTATTCAAACAATTTTTTTCCAACCTAAGCAATTTTCGAGTGATGTACATTATTTCAAACCTGCTGTTTTACCGTTTTGTTTTACTCTGACGTTGTAATTACGCAACGCAGCTCCGCCCAATGCTGACAGTACTGCGACGTATTTTTTATTGTTTTGCACTATCTCTCCAATTCCAAATTTGAGCTTTTTATCCAGCAGTGTCATCGAGTTCAATCGAAAGCATATTCAGTAAACTAGAATTCGAAGATATTCACAGAAACATTAGAAAGTTAGAACAACAGCAAACCGCAGGATAAATTTTGTCTTTTTATGACTGCGGTTTAGGAGCTGGGGTAAAATGCGATAGTCAGATTACCCGTGCAAAATAAGCTAAAGCAGTTTTCGAGTGATGTGCATCATTTTCAATCCTGCTTTTTGCCGTTTATTTGCCTCTGACGTCATGTAGTTACGCTCTGTAACTCTTCCCAACATTGACAATCGGAACATTTTTTCAATACTTATTTCTCAAATCTGTTCGAATTTAAGCTTTCTGCGTCTTGCAGAGTTTTCGAGATACAAGCGAGAAAATGGAATTTTTTCTCCCCATTTGCCAAAAATAAATCGCGAGTCCGAACAAAGAAACAAGTGCAGCATCATGTTTTTGGAATTGTTATGCAATAATCAACCACATTTTGTGTTATACTTTCGTAGAAAAATGGAAACATTATTATTTTATTAGTTTGAGTAAACTTTAAACCTGTTCTTAGGAAACTCATTACATAAACAATATTCGCACCTAATGTTGCCCATCTGCAAATTACGTGGAAAAACAAGCAACAAGCTTACATATAGGTCAGAAAATAATTGTGACTGTTATGCTGAAACTTGACATCCAGCTACTGGATGAACTGAATTTCGTTACTTTACATAGAGAGAGAGAGAGAGAGAGACCATTGCATCAAGAAAACAGCAAGAGTGAGAAAAAACAACCTTGAAAAATAATCCGGGACTTCTGCCAGTTCCTTTTTACCAGCATTCTCCCCTTCATGCTTTGAACTGACTTTGTCTGATGAAAAAAAAATGTTAGTATTAAATCATTTGTGATTTGGGTAAAACGGATATCCGACTAAGTGTTTGAACCCAGCTCTGTTTATTCACGACAATTTCAAACATTGGCGCCTTTTACTATTATGCCAGCACAGCACATGAACTTAATTGACTAAAATCAATAGTTGAATTTAGCTTCCAAGAATTGGTTTTTTGGAGGTTCTGGAGGGGTTGGTACCCCCAGACTATGTAAAAAATTACTGTCTCAAATATTTATTGATATCCAAAAAACTAGCGGCCTAGCTTGAGCCATTCAAAAAGATGAGTTTTGAGAAGTCCAAGTGGAAACATTCCAGAAGGGTGGTACCCCCAAACTATGTCAAAATTTTTTTGTCTTAAACATCTTCTGCTATGAAAAAAAAACTCATTTTGGGGGGTTCATGTGGAGCTTTCCTGGAGGTGGTACCCAGTACTTAAAGTGTAGAGAGAACGTGTTCCCCCATCGAGATTTAGCGTCCTCCCATCGAGATGTAGGCATCCTGGACGTTTAGAAGAAAAAGAGGTCCATAATTCCTGTAAACCCAAAATCTGGCACGGATATAGGCGTACTACCAAATCGCGGCAAACATTTTTTTTTTTTGGTCTGCGCTCAAATCTGCGAGCAATAACTGTACCAAAAAAGGAAACCTTGAAGTTTTCTTAAATTTGTGCAAAATTTTCAACAAATTGCTTCAGCATTTGGTATGCGTCTGGTCGCGGGTGCAGAAGCGTCCTTCCATGAAGTATTTTGCAGTTTGAATGCTGTTGGGCCCCCAATTTATGTCTGAGTATTTGTCTGTTAATTGTCAACTGATATCAAAAAAAACTAGAACCCTAGCTCAAGCCGTTAAAAAAATTAATTTTTTTGGGTCCATTTGGGGATTCCAGATGGTTGGTTTTCAGAACTATGTCAAACTATTTTTCAATTAAGTATCTGCTCATATTAACAAAAAACTAGCGCCCTAGCTTAAGCCGTTGAAAAAGTGATTTTTGCGGGTCCATTTGTGAGGATTTTCGGGGGAGTGTTATCCTCTAATTATGTTTAAATATTTGTTCATTAAGTATCTATTGATACGAATTTGGAGATTTCCGGAAAGATGGTATCCTCAATCTATGTCCAGGTATTTGTCTGTTAAACATTAACAGTACAGATATCAAAAAAACTAGCACTTTAGCTTAAGCCGTTAAAAAAAATTTTTTTTGGGGGTCTTCACAGAGAATGAAATGTGATACCCTCGGATCATATCTAATGTCAAAAAAAAAAAATTTTAACAGAGATTTTCTCTGATCAAAACAAAGTGCTTGATTCAAAATGTATTTGAAATGAGTCAACTGATGGTCACGCAGATAATTAAACCCAGGTCTATTCAATTGTGAAGCTTTCAAACTTTGGCGCTATTAAAACCCCTAGCCCACAGCAACACATGCGGTAGCATGACGAATATTAATAATTAAAATCACGTAATAATCTTTGTTATCACAAGTTTTTAGTGCTTCTGCCCCAAACCACGTTACGTAGGGTCGCCAAAAATGCAGATGCACAGCTTCATACATAGACTTATAATTTTGCCAAATTTCAAGTTTTTAGCTTTGGTGGTTTTGAAGTTTTTGGGTCTATAAAGAAGGATCTTATTAGAAAGAAAAAAAAATAACAAAAAACAGATTTTCGGGTTTTTATTTAAGGAGGCTTCAGGGAGGTTGGTACCCCCAAATTATGTTCAAGAATTTGCTTTTAAATATTTCCTGATATTAAAAAACTACAATCCTAGCTTAAGCCTTAAAAAAATTAATTTTAGGGGTTCATTTGGGGGTTCCAGAAGGTTGCTACCCCAAAGTATGTCAAAATAATTTTCCATTAAATATCTGCTCACACACAAAAAACATAGCGCCTTTTCTCAACCGTTCAGGAAGTGATTGATTTTTGGGAGGCCATTTGGGAGGGTTTTTGGGGTGATGCTACCCCCAAAGTATGTCAAAATATTTGTTCGTTAAATATCTACTGATATTTAAAAAACTAGCGTCCTAGCTTAAGCCGTTCAAGGAATTGATTTTTGTGGCTTTTATTTGGGTGTTTCCAGAAGGGTATTGTACCCTCAAATTATGCCCAAGTATTTGTCTGTTAAACATCTACTGATATCAAAATAACTACCACCCTAAATTAAGCGATTTAAAAAAATTGTGTTTTGGGTAGTCTTTGCAGAGAATGAAACCTGAATCCCTCGAATCATACTGCATCTAATGCCAAAATGAAAACTTTAATGCAATTTTGTCATCAAAAAAAACAACAATAGTTTGTATGAAGTGATTTTCATTTAAGAAAACCAATCGCCGACTAGAGACTTGATCCCAGATCTATTCACACACGTTAGTTTCAAACACTGTCACATTTACCTACTAGTCCATGTCAGCACGTGTGCATAGATGACAATATTCACTTTTTAAACTTTTAATCAAAAGTTTTGGGCGCGTCTACTCCAATCCACGGAACTTAGCCTCCAAAAATACAGTGGCACAATTTCATACGTAGACTTATCATTAATCCAAATTTCACGTTTTTAGCGTCAGTGGTTTCAGAGTTTTTGTATCTAACATAGTTCCTAACAAAAAGAAAAAAACAGAGAAAACTAGATGTTCATTTTCCCGCAGGAAAATAATACGGGACTTCCGCCAGTTCCATTTCAACATCCTTCTCCCCTTCATACTTTGAAGGTTACCGATATTTCTGTAAAACTCAATCGTATGCAATACTGCATAACCTACAATCATTCTCGTACAGGCATGACACTTATGGCTATGAAGGGAGTAAAAATTTGACCAAACTGATGATTAGCACTTGTGTGAAAGCTATTCTGAAGTGGTTAGGGAAATAATGGTCATATAAAATTTCAATTTTGTATATGACGTTAGAATTAGTTTTACAGTAGATCCGGTTTTTTTTTCTCTTCTCACAAATTGATGGCTGCTGTTACTGAAAGCTTGCCTTGTTATCTTGTATAATGGTTTTGCTTATATAAAAACGTTGCAAATTTTAAAACTTCCAAGTCTCTCATCTAGACTCTGGTGTGGGACAACACCTCTTTCTCACACCCCTTTATAGCTCGGATAACTCTATTTCTAGTTGATAAAGTAAATAAGTGTTTTTTGTTGTGAACCAAACAAAAAAGCTCGATGACGCTAGGTCAGAGCCTGCTAACAATAATAAAATCAATAAAACTTATAAAATCATCTAAATAATGCCCCTAACAGACTGTTTTGCCGTTACGCTCCTCAGGAGGTTGGTGGCAATTTTGAATAAGATTTGCCACTCCCCACCTGAGAAGCCTACGGCGAAACAACTTGCTGGGGGCATTATTTTAATGATTTTGTAAATGTTTTATTACTCATAAAGCAAATATATTACTACAGTCAAAATTCGATACTATGCCACCTCGCTACTATGCCACCCTCGCTACTATACCACTTTTGATCGTCACCAACTAAATTCAATAGAAAACATATTTACTATGCCACCACTTACCCTCGCTACTATGCCACATGAGGTACAGTATTGCAGTGTATTAATGCAACAATAAACGCTACGAACGAAACAATTAAACGGCTGTGAAACGGCAAAAGTATACAGTATGTGCATGTAAAATGTTCTCTCAAGTTATCTACTGTAGCTCAGCCCAAAACTCTGAGGAATCGTCAGCTGGCGCATGTTCTTTCTGCGGATTTCATGCACTTCGTCGTCTAGCCGATCGCATGCTTGCATCACACTGGCCTTCCCGAAACTACTGCACTGTACATTATACTGAAATACATGTAAATTATAATCGTACAATACAACGTGGCATTACATTGTTACATCACAAGGCTGTTTTTACAAATCCTTGTTACTATGCCACCCTCGCTACTATGCCACTTTCTCTCGGTCCCAAAGGGTGGCATATTATCGAAGTTTGACTGTATGTAACATGTTGTTGTAGAAGTATCAAGTAGATAACGTAATTCGTTACGTTTTGATGGTTAAACGGTTCTAACTCATTCGTATTTGTAAGTTATTTGACGATATGCAGTTCTAGTCAAAAAATTTGCGTTTTAGTCATTTTTTATTATAAAACAACATCAAATTGCTTTTCATCGTAACTTTCCGATTACGTATGGGGGCACGTTTTCTGAAAAAGATTAAAAGTAATTAAGTTTGCTACGCACAAGACAATGCATCAAAAGCAGACCGGTGAGCAATACAATAAAGATGTTAGTACTGCTTAATGGCTTGCAGAAATTTCTGGCCTAAAAGTTGGCAGAAATTAATTTTTATCAAAAAATGCGATTTTGCTTTTCAGCAACTCAAAAAAGTATTGTGGTTTTGCCAAATTTTGACAAAAAGTTTATAATGTAATTCATATTGTGACGTTTCATTAATCTGTTACGTTATTTAGTAACGTCATTATTGGCCAGTTGCGTCATTTCAAAAGTACCTTCATCAAAAATTTTATTTATATCTGTAAATCTTTAAGAGATCTACAGTAAATCTGTAACTTGCATTTGAGACAAGTTTGTTTTCGTGATTAATCTTATTTATTTTTATTTATATGTATATTGTACTACAAGTTCCCCAAATAAATATATTTTGCATTTTGTCTGTAGCCCAATGCTTTTGAAAACGTTTAGGTCACTTTTGAATCTTCAAGCAAAAGAAGAAGACTGCTTTCGATAATTAATAACCAAAAAAATTTGGGAAAATTGATTCTAAGCTTAAATAAACACAAAAACTATTTCTGCGGTAGTAGTGTTGTTGGAGAGCGGTAAGAAAGATTGTTTAATTTAACTCTAAAAACACACTAGAAATTTGTGCATGTGAAAAGTTGACAAAAAAAGCAAGTAAAATTGATGAAATGATTTAAACTTGCACATTATCTGAAAAGTATGTAAATGTTAGTTTAAAAAAACTGCCAACTTTACCCCCTTATTTGCTCAAAAATTGCAGGGTAATTTTTGGAAAACTTTTTATATCAACTTTTTAGGATGGATGATATAAAGTCTATCTGCATCAAAATTTTTTGCCACTCAAACTTTTTTACAAACTCGATTCTTAAGCGTCCTAGAATTTACAAACAAACGGCCTATTCGACCTAGAGTGGTTTGAACGTCCAATTGGCATTTCAGTTTTTTGACTCGGAAACCCGTATCACGTCACCACCTGCTCTTTCCCAAAAGTTGCACGAAGATTGTTCTATATGTACGTACCTCATCAAAGTTCTAAATTTCAATTTTCTACCTTCAGCCGTTTTAAGTTATAGCGATTTCGAGCTCTGGTTGCGTAATTCGTAAATTTGCACGGAAAAAAACAAAAGGAACTTCCGACGCGAAGCGTCGCGGAAGTCCCAATAATTTGCTTTTGTTAACAGCGTGATCGAGAGCGCTGGAGCGCCATTTTTACAACAGCTCTAATTGTGTACTTGCACTAATATGGGTTCAACTCTCATCCTGGTCAGGTTATTGGATCAAGAGCTCTTTTAGGGCCGTTATTATTAATCATGACAATTTAGTATTTTACGCGCATGAAGAGAGCTAATAAGCTCAAAATCCAAAGAGCAAATTTTTTTCCAATTATCGTAATTTTTAATGTTTGCTGTAAAAATTGCTTTGTTTCAATGATGTTGTAGCGAATCGAACAAGACCGTTGGATGTATGTAAGAGCTACAATGTCATAACTGAATTGTGTGTTTATATCAGGGTTTTGAACGCGAGAAAAAATTTTGTTGTTTTGCCGAACTCGAAAAAATAGTTTTTCTGAACTCAATCCTAAACTCGAATAAAATGTTTAAGTTTATTAAAACGAAGTTTAAAGGTTAAAAGCTTGTGAGAAAAAATATTTATGGTTGATCACGCCGAGTAAACTATTGTAAAATTGTCGTTCACTAGTGTTTCAAGATCGACCTAGAAAAAGAACATGGATACAAAAAGACAGCGATTAAGTAAAAAAGTAGACGTAGTATTTTTGTAAGCTTGAACTCGTACTAGATAGATTTGATATTTTGTCGAGCTCGAACTCCAAAAAATTAAGTTAAAGAACTCGGACTTGTAAAAATAGACTACTCTCGAATATAAATCGATCGAAATTTTATTCGAGGTATATCGATCGAATTTTTATTCAGTCCTAGATTATATCATTCATGGCATGCCGGATGAGAGCAACGTAATGTTGCTAAAAAGGCCTGGTATTTAGGAATCAAGGGTTTTTTGCTCGCTCACAAATAAAAAATTATTGTATTTTGTCAAGTTTAGCTATTAAGTAGCACAGCAAAGTAATCAAAATTTTTGAAATGAGGAATGTACCATAAAAAAGCTGGAAACCACTGGCTTATGTTAACGCCGGACTTAAAATCATTTAATATCTAGTTCTTGACATCATACTGTAATTGTTTAGATAAAGTATTGCATTATTAAATCATATTATTATTATTTTACTGTAAAATTATCACTTTCATTTAGATTGTTTTATTTTTATTTTGATTTACGTCAACAGAAAAACTACTGTTATGGCAAAAAACAACAAACAGCAAGAAAATAGATGCTTTTAAATTTTTAAAGAAGTGCCAAGTGTTTTGAAGTTGCTGAACTTAAAGTGTTAAGGAAGTAATCTCAAAAAACTTCAGATAAATTTTAAGTCGGTAAAAACAGTTTGTCTAAATAAACTGAAACGATTCCAGAAGCAAGACGTTTAGCTAGTAGCAGGAGTTTTTTCCAGTTTCACGCTATACGGTGTCACCGAAACTCCTCAATTGAAATGCATTGTTGGTCAGTAAATTTTTTTTTAATTTTTTTACAGCCATAAAAATTGCGTTCGAACTACAGCCTAACAAAAATATGAATGCATATTCTTCAAACTTTACTGTAATTTACATAAGATTTTTTCTGCAGAAACCGAATTAAAACATTTGATGAAAGTATTTGCTGCAACATGGATAGGACTGGTTTTAATTCTTACTGCCGTGGTGGCAATTGTTTTCGTCAATATGAAGGTAAAGCTATTCAGATATTGTTGGAGAATTTTATTGTCGTTAAGAGTAAGGTTTAACATTCCATCCCAAAATGTCAAAACAACAGAAATCACTTCATGTTGAATTTATTTATTGATTTTGGTTTTTGCGGACCATCACGTTATACACCAAAACTTTTCTAAGTACAACTACAAAGTGACTTTGAACTTTTAAACTCTGCAGTTTTAATTGAACAGTGCGTGGTTTCATATTTATTAAAAACAATATAGACCGACTGAGATAGTAGTTTTGAAAATAATTTTCAGTATCCACTATCCAGGGTCTTTGAAGGACAGAGGCACAATCAAGACAGGCTAAGATAATTTTGGCTTTATCTTCTCTCCCCCTTAACCAAGTCACTCAGGAAATTTTACCTAAAATTGTAAGCGTTCAAACATGTTTTAAAGTTGACTTGTAAATAAGCAAAGAGGGGGTGCTTAATGAGACTGGACTTATTCTTTACTAGCTTTTAAATTTTATCAATTTAGTTCTATCAAATGGCTCTAAAGCGGTACAAAATTTGATGAAATGGAGGCGTTAAAATGGCTTTTTTTTTACGAAAATTACTGACAGCTGGAGGTTTTATCCCTCAGGCCCTGTTTGTGATACGCTAGCGAGTTGCACCACTTTTCTCAGCACGCTGCGCAATTGACATATTTTTCAAGCAAAACTCTTTGACTATTGGGCTCAAGTCCCCTCCCCCCCCCAAAAAAAAATACGTACAATCAGACAAATTTAAGTAAGAGCAAAAAAACAAAATCAATTTTGGTACCGAATATGGCCAACAACTGTACAACATTAAAAATTACAATCTAAAAACTGTCGTAAACAAACTGCTTTATATTGTTTGCTGGTGTATTAAATGTTTTGAAAAGTGCTGGCTGCCATTGATGTAATGCCCACATTTGAAAGACCGTAAGGTTGACCCGTTGACCTCGCTTTGAACATCAGTCCTGAATACAGAAAAAGCTGCATATACGGAATGATGCGTTGAAACATAACTGCAATGATAAAATCAATTTTTTTAGTTTGAAAATTTGTGTAACAATTATTCGAAGTTTTTGGTATTGATGGTAAGTGTTACAACAGTAGTGGCTTATTATTTGGCTTCTTGGTGGAAGCTAAGTGACAAAATTGCAAATCACTAATTAAGCATGCGACAGATTTTAATAATACTTGGGACGGTTTTGTTGAATTGAAATTTTTTTCGATTTCAAGGTAGCAACGAATCCATCAAACTTGAACAATTACTTGGGTGATCAACATTTTATAAATAAACGAGAACGTGACAGCAAAACGAAAACAGGTAAAGTGGAATATGTACAAAATTGTGCATTCTAACATATGACGAGAAAAATGTTTTATAGTGATTGAGTTATTGATACTGTGGGTGGCACTACCACTGATCTTTAAATACCACAAGTTTGACTGTGAATTACCGGATTTGAAATTATTTCAGCTATTTTTTGGTAAAATACTTGCTCAGACTAACACTATTCGATCGTCGCAACGAGACGCTGCACAAGGGGGCGTCAGGCATGCCGGTTCGAGTGACTAGGCTTTCCGAGTGACTAGTGACTAGGCTAAGGGGGAGAATAGAGACTAGTGACTAGTGACTAGGCTAAGGGGGAAAATTCCGAGTGACTAGGCTAAGGGGGAGAGTTTAACTAAACAGAAAGTTTTTCTTTTGGTTGCTCTAGTGATAGTGCGTAGGCGTAGCCAGAAGTTTTGATCGGGGGGCCCAAACCACAAATCACATGTAACGAAGTCATCAGAAATTTTCGAAAGAGGAACTTTTTATGAGGCAAGGATATTGTAGAATAGAAGATCAGAAGTCGTGGCCTAATTTGGCACTCAAGCAAGATTTTGCTTTGGGGAGAAGGCCTAAATCAATAGTTAAAAAGTGCAAATATCTAACTTGGGAGCAGTGCCTCTGCATGTGCTCCCTGATTTTTGTTATTCTAAATTACTTATTTACTTAGAGTAGCGCCCAAAGACTAACAAAGGTTAATTTTTTTTCCAATTTCAACTATAAGCTTTAATCTACTTTTATAACAACCAAAGCACGATAAAACATGGTGACTCAATAACATCTTTTCAATTTATTCGTTTGCGTTGTTTTTAACCTAAAATATCTGGCCCGCAAATGCCCAAAACATCAAATCAAATCAACTGATATTTGTGAGTTAACGCCCAAAATCAGTTTGAAAGATTATTTGCCAAGGACTCAGTTAGTAGCAACGGAAGAAGTTTTTAACCACTGCAAAGTGAAGGATTATATCAAAAATATAATTTTTCTCCTACTTGTTACACCTTTATAATGATATTATGAAGCCATTATTAGCGTAATTGAATCCTCATTTTTCACTTCGCTTTTCGAAAGTTCAAAATAAAATCATAAGTTTTTCACCAACGACGTCCTTTGTCACAGTATTGTTTTAGCTAAATCAGTGGTTCTCAACCGTTTTATAACCGTGGCCCATTTTTATTTTGAAAATATTCCTCCCATGGCCCTTTACCGCAAGTTTTATCGAAAATATTCCCACCTACCAAAATAAAAATAAAAATGGTCATGGCGTAGGAGCCCGCATTTTTTTGCCAGCTTTCAAACGATCTCCAAAACAAAAACAAAAAAGTCATAGCGGCAGAGTCCTCAATTTTTTGGTACTTGTCAGACGGTTTCCGATGGAAAAAGCTCATCGCAACGGAATGCGCAAGTTTTTGCGCAAACAAAAACTTTTTTAAACCAAATAGCCAATTTTTCGAATAGCTTTGTGGCCCATCGCGAAATTCTCCATTACTTAACCAGTGGGCCATGGTCCACTGGTTGAAAACCACTGCTGGGGTAAAGGTTTAGAACCGCCAATTACTAACAAAAGCGGATTAAAAGCAAATTCAATCGGGTTTCTAATCTAAAAATAGGACAATCACTTTAGATTGGTGGTGACTCTACCCTTCATGATCCGGCCATTCCAGAGATATTCTACTTAAACACAATGTAGGTGCCTCCTGATTTTAGTTTTGATTGGCAACCCTGACTGGAGTAAGTTTGAAATGAATATAATCAACCATTCCAGTCACATCACGTGACCAAGCCACTTTTGGTGAAACCTCCTTTTTTCATTCATTTAGGGTTTGTGTGGATAAAATAGACTCAATTTGATTTCCTCAAACCTAATGTGGACAAAAAACGAGGGATTTTATCAAAATTGAATTGGTCACGTGATGCGAGTGGAATAGTTAATAATATTAAATCGTTTGCGTGCTATCTGGCCTAAAGGCTACCAGCGCGGAAGCCTAGGAAGAGTCACCAGAACGGCAACTACTTCAAAACCAGCAATGCGAAAAAGTTTTCTTCCCGCAGGAATCGAACCTGTAGCCTTTAGATAACATAGTTAATAATTTTCATTTTAACTTTACCCATCACATCGGCGACGCCATCTCAGTTTTATCCTATAAAGCAAAGCTCCAGTTAGGCTATCTACATTGAGCCATTTTGCTGTGCACTATAATTAGGTTGATTTAGTCTGCAGAACAGATACGAACTGGAAAAAAGAAGAGACTGCGCAGTAGCCAAGAGATCTTAGTAAAAATCAACCTTACTGTGGTAGTCACCAAAAAATAAATGAACCACCCCAGCATGAGTAACAACGCAAGTCAAAAAATAAATAGGCCACCCTATGAAATGTCACTCTCACAGTGGTTCATTTATTTTTTGACTTCTTTTCAAGAATTTTACCCCACCAATTGACAGAATTAAGGGCCTGTCACCTTGCACAGTAGTGGTATCACAAACAACGGTTTGGGAAAGGAGCTACGAGCTTCCAAAGGTTATAGAAATCTGTCCCAATCTGCTCAATAATTTTTGTAACTTTTTGAAAAAAAACTACTGTTTTAACGCTATTTGGATAAAATTATGCATATTTTGGGAAGCATTTGAAAGAACTAAATAACAAAGAGTTGAAAACCATTTAATAAAATTACATTGCTAAGCCCCTTCATTTCCTTATTATCAGTCGAATCCAAAATACGTATACAAGTCAGAAAAATCTGGATAAAAAATTCCGAGTGACTAGGCTAAGGGGGAGAGTTTAACTAAACAGAAAGTTTTTCTTTTGGTTGCTCTAGTGATAGTGCGTAGGCGTAGCCAGAAGTTTTGATCGGGGGGCCCAAACCACAAATCACATGTAACGAAGTCATCAGAAATTTTCGAAAGAGGAACTTTTTATGAGGCAAGGATATTGTAGAATAGAAGATCAGAAGTCGTGGCCTAATTTGGCACTCAAGCAAGATTTTGCTTTGGGGAGAAGGCCTAAATCAATAGTTAAAAAGTGCAAATATCTAACTTGGGAGACGCTTTGAGTAAACTAGTGTAACTTAAACGTATTACAGGTGGGGGTCAATGAGGGTCTGGGAGCAAAGCCCCAAGCCGCTGGCGATTTTTTGTAACTTTTTGGAAAAAAAAGCTATTTTAATGCCGTTGGATCATATTTCGCACTTGTTCAAAACCCTTTGAAAGAACTAGGTTTTTAACATTCGAAAGCTAATTGGAAAAAATCAAATTATTCAATCCTCCTTTTACTTAAGATTTAAGTCTAAAACACGTTTAAAATCTTGCATTTTGGAGTAAAATTTTGGAAGTGATTTGGCCCAAGTAACGGGAAGTAAGGTATATTGCCTCCTGCAATATTTATTTAGCTGTAAATAATAACCCTCTTGTAGATTTTTTTTAGAGATTTTTGTTATGCCAGGAAATTAACCAGTTATTGGAGTACATTTACGGCCAGAGGGCCCAGGCCTTCTTGATTCAAATTCAATAGTTTGTTCAATAAGCATTTACCCCAGATAATTTTTTTTTAGTATTTTTTCGCGTAAAAACTGGCTGGGTGGAAGTGAATTGTTGTTGAAAAATGTTACAATAGACGGTTACGCCTACTAACCATGTTATTACCGGGCCGCATTTACACTGCACGGGGTTCCTGGTACTTTGGGAATTATTGCGACATCTTCCTGCCAAATATAGATGAAGACCACAAAAAAAGCCTTACCATGTGAGAGGGGGCCCTTTGGCACTGTGCCATATACTAAATCTGACCCCTGTTATTGCATTACGTTCATAATAAGGTTACATGAGGACCTGAGGTAGCAACGTTTTAGACAAAAAACCCTAATTTTACCCGGGCTATGTATTTAAATTGGTTGGCAAAAATTGAATTGAGACGGCCCGGGCACCTGGTTGTCAATATTATTATTAATTTCTATTGTACGCGTGTACATTTGTACGCAAAGATGCTCAAAAAAACTGAAACTGAAAAAACAAGTTCTTTTGTCACATTTTTATCATTGGGGGCATTTCAATTGGGGGGGGGGTGGGCGGGACCCCTGTCTACGCCTCTGTTATATTGTATTACTGGATTTATCTAAGCAACTGGGTTCAAAACATAATTCAATCTAATGGTAAAGTAGCAATTAATTTTAGCATTTTCTCGGTTTTCTTCTGCTCCTGTAGCGCAGTCCCATTCTTCAAAAACAAAAAAAGTTGTAAATTAAACCGATAGGATTGGCACTACCAAACGGGTATTTACAAAGCGCCAATGCCTGATATTTCCTTTAGAACTACAAGTATAAAAGTAATTTTGATATTTATTACCGAGACACTTCTGAGGGCTTCGCGGGCTGCTGGTTGGCTACCCTTGGTTTAATCTAAATCAAGTGTAGATTGTTTTTTTTGAACAAATTAAATTAAATTTTTAATTAAAATTTGAAGTGAATCTTAATGTTTTTATTTTATATTTAATTTCAGAACTTATGATCGAATCTTGCAAAAGCATCTCAAATTTAGCTTCAAATATAATTTCCAAAATTCTTTCTACTGTTAATTTTTCGTCATCATTTTCTACAAAAACCGAAACTTCATCATCAGTTTCATAGGCAGCAACTTCATTTTTTACTTTTAATCAAACAGCTTTCTCATCAATAACCCACAAACCTTCTCTCTCAGTAATATCACATCACACAAAAACTGAATCTTCATTATCAATTTCGAAGACAGCAACCACTATCTCAACTTTCGACCAAACAAGTCTCTCATCAATAACGCACAAACCTTGTCCTTCATCAAAACTACACAACACCGAAGCTGTTTCGTCTTTAGCAACTTCTACAGCACCTGCAACATCACCAACAAATACCACAAAAGACGCTTCTGCAACAACTTTTCCGACATCACCAAGTTTAAATAAAGTTGTGATGAAGTTTGTACAAATGGAGTTTATTCAATTTTGATTGAGCAGCAATTGGTGTAGGTTTACTGCGAAGTTCAAATCGGAGGACACAATTGGATGGTAATGTTCAGATTACTGCTTTAAATCAGTCTGATGCATACATGACTCTAAACTTTATGAAGGGGAGGGGAGCAGTTTTATCTGCAGTTAAAAAAATTCGTATTCTGAAATTACCAAAACAAATAAGAGCAATTTTAGCATTTCATTGATGTAGTGTCACATATTAGGATTTTGATAGCTTTTCTTGCGGTTATTTGCTGTTCTTTCTTTTATGGTGCAATTTAATAGTTTTCTTGCTCTTTTGAGTTCGGATATTTGAGATAATTTTTTTCGGTGTATTTTATATCCTTTTACGCCTTATTAGTTGCTATATTTAAACTTACTGTTTATGACGTCATAATTATGTTGCATGTCATTGTTTAGATTTGTACTTTTGTTATTGTAACGTAATAAGTATTTTTCTAAAAAATTTGCAAAGCTATTGTTATAAATAGCTAAAGACAAGCAAATTGCAGTAATTTATAGTATAGAAAATCCTACAGCCTATTTAACTATTTATTTGGTCTCCCACTGAGGGGGAGACGCCAACCAATCTTATTTCAATAGATTGTAACGTTAGCAAAACAAAGCTATACAAATTATTACTGACTCCAAGTTCAGAATGTCTGTTACCCCCAATATCACTAACTATAAGAACACTGGAATTACCATCGGTGGGCACTGTATTTTTAAAAATCATCGCGATAACGATAAACGGTAGTTGCCTCAAAAATTACCGCAGTAACGTACTTTCACCTAAGTGACGTGCTGTGATCGACTTCAAGCTGAAAGAAATTGCACATTGACATCACACGCGGCGGAGCGTACGGTATTTTGTTTAACTCACATTCACATGACATTGTTGTGGGTTTGTAAAAAAATTAAGATGTTGCATGCTTTCATAAGCGAAGCTGCAACAATTTTCTAAACAATAAGTAGGCTCAGTGCCATCGCCAGAGCAAACGAAGTGAGGGGGCACTAACCAAAAGCGGGGGGGGGGGGGGGCATTAAGATAAACTGAACTTTTGTGCATAAATATGATAGTCAGACCTTGTACGGCTACAAATATGCGCAAGTTCGAAATAAAACCGGCAGCGTTTCTTAGCTCGTTTCGTCTGCGGCCCATAATTTCTTGAAAAATCTATTTACAGCAGTAAATGCTATCAAACGTGTAACCAGTATTTTGCTAAAAAAAGCAGTAAACCAAAAGTAAACTGTTTTGCCCAAAAATTGTCTGATTTAGCCTTCGTGCTGAACAAACTGATGCAACTCCGGCGTATTACAGACGAGGCATGGTCACAAAATATTTAGTGACTGTGAATGAGGGCCTGGGGGCGGAGCCCCCAGCCGCAGAGCAATTTTTGTGATTTTGCAGCAAAAAAAGCGATTTTAACGCCTTATTTTAATGGCATTTGGCACTCTTTGAAGCCCTATAAATAACTAACTTGCTAAAATTCAGAAGTCACTTCAAATAAATAATTGCTTAGCCCCTTCAGACCCCCCTTACTTCAGGTCAACTCTAAAGTACGTTTAAACGCTCGTAATTTGAGGTTAAATTTTCTAAGTGCAGGGGGCTTAAGCCTCCCGCTTCACCCTGGTTGCGCCACTGACTGCGACCTCAAAATCTTGAGTGTGCTTTAAAAATCAAAACAGCTGGTCTTTGTTTTGTTTTCACGTGTTGCTTCATGTCATAATTATCAACGCAGTACCGGTAATGATTCTGCAGGCTTATTGAGTCAGATTTAAGTACCGCAGTTGGTTGCAGCAATTTCCAAAAAAAACGAGAAAACACCATAGAAGAATTATGTTTAAACGTAGTTTTTGTATTTTTTCATCCTTGATTGTTGTCTTGTCATTACATGATGTTCCAAAAACAATATTTTGAGTAAACCAAAATGGGGGGCACAAGCAGCCGTTAGGGGGGCACGGCACCCTCTGGCCGCCACTGTAGCGACGGCACTGAGTAGGCTATAAAAGGAGCAAAGAGACATAGTTGGGAGACAACAAAACTATAAAACTAGTGTGAATTTGTCAAATATTTCTATAAATTAACAGCCAAAATGTGCAAAACATAAAGCTTTTAAATTTTGTTCTTCAACAACACACAATCACTACCCAATCAACTATTTAAGACAAATTATTGTAAATACACATACGTTACCATACGCAAACTGGAGTCTGGTGATTCTTATTGGTGAATGAAATGAAAATTTGGCAAGACAATTACGTGTCGTAAAAAATAAAAGTTCATAGCCTCATGAAAAAGAACAAAGAACATACAAAGTCGGGCATGATTTAGGCCATACCATTGTTGGACGCTGAAAGTCAAGCGACCAAGGAATTGAAAGTCTGCTTCACTACTTGTTTACTTTTAAAAACAACAGGATTTCGAAATTTAAGTTGCGTAATCCAGCTCGCTTGGCTTTCAGAATATCCTTGCCGAATAAAAACTGGAAAGACGCGCTCCATTGCGCCACACCAGAGCTGCATTAGTGCATAGTGCGCTCTGCAAAAGGCTACGCGGCCTATCAGCAAGGTAACTTTGGTAGTACCAGTAGGCACACGTGCGTGACCAAGATGATTAGAACGATCTGACCGCTACATTACACTGTACTGTAAAGATTACGGTAGCTTCCTGCTTTTGTGCAATATCACTGGCCAGATGCAACTTCAGGAAGAATTAGAATTGTCTAAAGATCAGTGGTCGAGTGGATTGAGCGTCTGCTACCGAAGCGATAGACTCGGGTTCGATTCCCGGTCGGGTTAAACCAATGACTATAAAAATTGGAATTCACAGCTTTCCTGCTTGACGTTCAGCATTAAAAGGGACAGTGTGAAGCCTTCGCCGTGTGTGGTAAACAGATGGGCAGTTGGCAACTTGACTCGATGACCGAAAGGTCCCTTCGCTGTCACCTGGCCAAGGCAACTTGGTGAATAAGATGTAATTATTATATAAAGCTAGCACGGAGTTGAATTTCTTTTTTAATCTATTCCAAAAGTATAGTTTACGGTGTAAAAAATGCAAAAAAATATTACCGCGGTAACGGTATTCAGTATATTTTGACTCAGACAGTATATTTTGATTCTTTACTCAATGTTGTTTGACCACAGACGATACAGGCGACAGCGGTGACCAAGCCGAGCATAGTGTTTCTAAAGTCGAATTTGAAGAATTGTCACGAAAGATGCAAGAACTGTAGAGAAACTTCAGCGAACAACTGGATAGATGAATCAAAGAAAATCTGTGGCTATCAGCTCGCAGTTTTTAAATTGTGTTAATCGTAAGCAATTTTCTCTTGAATTATACCATTGTTACAATTGCACTTATTTTTCGCAATCATATTTTGGTTTAAAAAAAGCATTCAAGTCAAGGTTTTCACTCTTTACTGAAATGTTGGGATATGCCTAAAATGCATTCTCACCAAATTTGAAGTTACTACGCCTTCCCGTTTTCAAGATATTGCAGTTCAAAATTAGCCGTTTTCCACTTACTTTAGTGTTGCCGTTTTGTCAGTATTGTTGACAGAAATTAACTTTGGGAAAGCTGGTTTACATTAATTGAAAAGCAACTGATTTTACAGTTCTAAACCTGCACTTTACTTTACAATAACTATGCCGCAAAATGTTTATGGAAAATCAAGAAATGAAGTCCACTTTTGAAATTTTGTTTCTAATTGGCAACCCTAGCAAAATTTCTTAGGGAAAAAGCCTTTCTAAGGGGAAATCTAATCTGTTGTTTCAGAAACGAAAGGTCGTAGAAAACTCGCCCCGTTTTTTTCTGAAGGACGAAGAACAAAATAGGATAGTCCACATCCAGCAGATGGTAAAAAGCAATCAAATGAGCACTTATCAACGTGCAGTAATCTCTTGGGTTGCGATAGGTGCCCAGTCAAAGTCTATGTTTTCCTTATACTTTTTTTATTTCATCTGTCTCTGTTTTATTTTAGTTTTTCGTTGACTTTATTTAACAAAGACAGTATACATAATACTGCAATGTTTTTGTACGCGTAAGCAATTACCTATGTCGAAATATGGTTTGATGTTGGAAATCTTCTATCCTACATTACTGAGAACGTGCATGCTTATTGGTTAATGATAAATACTTTTGGAAATCTGACGGAAAACTTAATCACGATTAATCTGAACTTCCAAATAAGCAGAAAATGATCCAAATTTACGAGCAGGAAATGACAAAAAGTTTGTTGTTGGTCAAAAATCAGGTTACTTTTCAGCCAAAGATGATTAAACACTCAAAGTTTGCAGACGAGTATTGTTGATGACCCCGATAACGATGAAATTGCTTTTTTTCTACTTTTTAGAATTGCTTATAAAGAAGAAAAATTTGATTTTTAGTAATGGAAGAGATGATTGAAGTCAATAGTTATTTTTAACCTGGAAAAATCAACCTTATTTTATCAGCGGCATAAAGTTCTGCATTATCATGTGCTTGAAAAAACAAAAAACGATAATACTTGATTTATTTAAAAACTAGAAATAAATTTTGCACAAACTATTGGAAGCTACTAGTTTCTTGATTGTGATAATTCTAAAAATTGTTAAAAAATTTCTCTATAAATCACAACCAGAAAATAGTAACTTTGGAAGGTTTAGGAGAAAGAGCAATCTAACAGCCAAATTAGTGAGTAAGAAAGCAAATATTAATGTGGTAAAGGTAATTGGTGCTTCGCG